>BMAF01002842.1:0-264510 GCA_014132575.2 Gasterosteus nipponicus | reverse complement strand
ATGTTATGACTTTTCAGTGACGAAAGGGGAAATATTTGTGTCATTATACATTTCATATAAGTGATACCATTTTTTATGTACCTGGACCCGTATTTCATTGAGACACGCAGTGGTTGCAGGAGTCATCTATTTGTCATGGGGACAGAGGCACAGCCTGGGTGACTCACGTCCAGAACATTTGCAATCACTTTTACGTACTGATGATGTAATGAGGCATTACTATTATGGGTAAATCATACATACACAGTAGTTTTGTATTAGCGCGTACGGCTAGATGTTGTTGTGACTGGCTATTTCACGCTATTATGCTACTTTCGTGACTTCAACAGCTCCGCACAGGTCGGCAGGCTGGCGCATTGGGCTGTGCTAATAGAAATCGTGACTACACAGCCACCAGGTAGTGTACGAGGGGCGGCATCAATCGTATAGTCCGCTCCTCGAACACGTCCACCATCGAAAGATCGATCCGCCGATCGGTCGATCGGTGCAGGTCGGACACGAGCCCTCCATGCCGACTGTTCAGCCAACGGCATGCCGCGAGCTAGCTGCTGTGACGTGCGTGCGCGCGTGCCATGGTGACATGACGCCGATAGCGCAAATCATTTAGCATGTCATCTCACGATTTGCCAGGCACAAACGAACGCAGCAGATGGGCCGATCTAACAGACACAATGACGGTCGCAGATGAATGCATTTAGTCCGTATTGAGTCTTCCGAAGACCAGCCGATTTTCAGAATGCAGAGCCAGAGCAAATAAACGTCTGTCAACAGCTGACGAAAGTCGCTCGTCACACGTGCCGGTCATGATGATGCATGATGATTGATTTATTTGAGATATGATACAGCTGCTGTCGGTGACTCATCGCCTGTTCAGCCCGCAGACAGAAGATCATGCTCGCGTGCCTTCGACACACAGAAACAAAGTTCAACACGTGTCAGCCTGCGCAGCGGAGAAGGTGCCTCCGCGCCACCACAGGCCAACAGCATGTGGCCCGACGACACATGATCGCGCCTTATCATGAGGTCGCCGGTTCAGTGGGCCTCATGTGATCGCCACACCGCCAATGCCGTATACGCCATTTCCCACCTATCTACAGCATGTCAAAATAATCAATACAGTTAAATTATCCTTCCTGTAATGCCACCGGCCACGTCATGAATAAACAGCTGCTCGTCAATCAGCGTCAATACAGATCATCGCAATTAACTGCATGTTACTGATGGTTTTAGTTTTGGTGCGGAAATACACACGCCAAGCGGCAACCGAAACGTTCATCTACATCCGCCGTAGGTTGACGTATGGAAGCCTACGTCAGCCACTGAAAAGTCACCTCGCAAGTCAACATAATGAGATATTTACGATGACTTCACTTGTTTAATACCGTTCAGCAGCTACCGTTCACTTATTCAAAACGCTTCCGACATCATATGAGTACCAGTTGCTACCTGCTCAAACATTTTTGACTGTTACAGGGCGCCAGGACAAATCACGACCATGCTGCCAGCATTACCTCTTCCGCGATCATCTTCAAACATTTCAGCAGTCGACGTAAAGATTATAAATATTTGGTACATTCGTACCATTGCCTGCTGTAGCTTAGCAAGAGTTAAAACTAGCGATGATTACACAGTAGTCAACCACTTACCCCGTCATTATCGCCGAGAAAATGCACAATACCGGGGAACGACCAGCGGGCACTCTTCGCCGCAAAATGCAAAGTACCGAGCTCATCACCAGGAAACAGCCGTAGCTCAAACATACCAGCAATCATCAAAACTTAAGGTACAGCAGTTCGTTGTACGCAGTTACCACAATGCGAGCCTGTTACGAGTTCAGATCATGTCAAATGCACGTAGCTAGCTGTGAGACTGAAGTGCTGGGTTGAAAGGGGAGGGCTGGCGCGGTGGTGAGAGTATTGTAATGGGAGAGGCTGTGACTGATCGCCGGGCAGTCGTAGTTCATGTCCAGTTATCTCTCCGACTACTGCTTTCGCAGTGTCGAGCAGGTCTGTATTCCTTCCTTCGTAGACTCCACAAGGTCAATAACCAGCGATCTTTCCGCCTGGTTTGTCCCTGAGCATGCAGCCCGCAAGTCAAGCTGATTGTTCTTTCTCACTCTGTGTCCACCTCTCACCTGTTCGCCTCTTTTCAGCCAGGCGGGGAAAACAGCCCGCAGATCGTATCTGGTTACAGTCATTTGAGCAGCACGCATCTATCGCTTCCTGACGCGAAGCGAACCAGGCTCTGTTCGTAGTCCACCCGCGAAGCTCATGGCGAGCCACGTTCGCCTTCCAGCACGCTGGCGCGCGTTCCGGCATGACAATATTCTTCCTTCCCACATCTGTTGTCTTCCTCATCTCTTTGTACTCTGAATATTTTCAATGACAGTGTTCTAAACATTCATTTTGGTCTAGCCTTGCTATATAATCGATTTGCCGCGTCACTGAGTAGTCTTCCATAGCGCCAGTTGCAGTTGCTTGTTCGGCCTCACGATTTAGCGATTCATTTGTTTGATTACCAGATGCAAAGTATTTTATAAGTTTATTTCTTATAATGTTCATTTTTAAATTAAAGGCACCATGAACAATGAGTTTGCTAATCTTCTTTGGTTTCAGAATTAATAAGAGACGTGTTGCCGGTATGGAGTAAACGGTAATATTCTGGTATTTATACAAAACCGCAACGATGTGGCAACAAACTGTAATTCAATGCATGCCAACACACCAGAGAGCTAGTACTGTAGTCAAACAGCAAATACTGCAGCCGACTGCCAGTAAATCAGTTACTCACAAAGGGGCATTGGCATGGATATGTCACAGGCTTAAAACATGCCTGTAAAAATACTGTTAATTTACAGACATTTTTAGAGTGTATATACGTGCCTGTTGAAGTGTTACACACATCAGTTAGAACCCGAGGTTTGATATTTCATATAAATATTGTTGTAGTTCGTCAATCTTTCAACATTTATGATCATGAACAGTCAATGAGGTGGTAGGCTGGCGGCCGATCGTCATTTCAAAACCATGTTGGCCGGATCATTTGTAGTTTGACACACTAGTGCTAACAAATAAATGTAAACAGATATATAGAATGGTCGTACCAGTAAATCAACATTGCCCAAGCGTATTACTGATCAGCGATCAAAAATGATGCTCAGAAACCTCTGCATATCTACGAGACAGCGGTCATTTTACAGCGCTCAAAACATGCATTGACCATGCTCCATTGAATACCAGCCGAGGTCGGCGACCGCCATGCCATCTGCCAGAAATGCTGAGTTTGACCGGTTTTCCACAGGATCACCATTCTGCCTCCATCACCGAGCGATGGAATGCCAGCTCGTTGAAAGCGGAAGAGTTTCGTTAAAAATTATAATAACTTTAAATTGCTGGTTTTGTGTCTTATTACCTATTAACGTTTATGTAAAAACATTAACATGGGCAATACACCTAAAACATAAAATGAAGTCCAACCAACAGATATGAGTAGTGCATATATATATATTTGTCAAGAGTGCGCACTTAAAATTGATGCCACATAAGCCAGACAATTGAAGGAAATAATAGAGCCAAGCTGAACAGAAATGCCTGCAAGACACCCTGTGTTTAAATTTCACACAAACATCTGAGTATGTACTTAGGAGTTTGCGGCTCCACCATCAGTAATCATGCGCCCCGTGCTACAGCCCACGCATTCATGTCACTCAGCACTCAGCTCCCGCACGTGTCAGCGATTACATTATTTTATGAAACGGCTTCTAGCAGTGCTCACTCGCTGAGTGCCTGCACACAGATTGAATTTTGTTACCTATCTTCAACAAGATTATAAAAGAATCTGAAGGAAGAGGACAGTCAACACCCTGTGCTTAGCTAGCATACGTATAGGAAACAAATTCCTCTTACTCTCCAATACCTGCACTGAGCGCAGGCGATACCTGCCGCTCTGTCACAGATAGGCTGCAGCCTCACTATGACTACAATCCAAAAACAACAAGTGCATGCTCCCAGTAAAGCATGTGCAGCGGTTACGGTGCGCCACCCACTGTCCGCAGTGGGTCACATCAAATGAAAGCCGCGGGGCACGTGTGGCGTCTGTTCAAACCGGAAAGCCTGAAATGCTCTTTATTTTCGTCATTGCTTTGATAAAAGCTACACGAAAGGTACAGAACAAAAGAAGACTCAATACGCACCATCACCAGCGAATGCGCTGCTGCCTTGCATTGCAATGGGCATCGCGCGGCAAAAGGCTCTTTTTAACACAGTCGCCATTAGCCATTATCTATATGGTAAATGGATTCATTAAGTAACACCACCACCGATCACGCAGTGCTCATAGCAAAGAACCACTACCTACTCTGGACAGAGGTCTCACAGTGACGCCAACGCTGACTAAGCGGAACCATTAGATCTTCACGAGGGCTTAAGTTTGGAACGAATTGATCTGCTTCACGCTGAGCAACAGGCTCAATCAATATGACATACTTCCAAACAACTTCATGATATATATGAGTTGGGTGTTATATATGATATGATATATATATGAGTTGGGTGTTACGTATGATATGATATATATGAGTTGGGTGTTATACATGATATATATATGAGTTGGGTGTTATGTATATGATATATATGAGTTGGGTGTTATGTATGATATGATATATATGAGTTGAATTAAACATATGATATGATATATATATATGAGTTGGGTGTTGCGTATGATATGATATATATGAGTTGGGTATTATATCATATATGATATATAACTCATATATATCATATCATATATAACACCCAACTCATATATATCATATCATACACAACACCCAACTCATATATATATCATATATAACACCCAACTCATATATATCATATCATATATAACACCCAACTCATATATATCATATCATATATAACACCCAACTCATATATATATATCATATCATATATAACACCCAACTCATATATATCATGAAGTGTTGGAAGTAGCTCATGTTGTTGAGAGCCTGTTGCTCAGAAGATAGAGCAGGTCGTTCTTCAAACAGAAGATCCTCCGTCTAAATAATGGTTCCTTTAGTCCACGTTGACGTCCTTTGGAGAGACCCTCTGTCTCCAGGTGAACAAGTGGACCTTTGCATAGTACTGTGATCAGTGTATGAATGTTATTTAATGAATCCATTTACCATATAAATAATAGCTAATAGCGGCTAATGTTAAAAAAAAAACCTTTTGCCACTGATGCCCATTGCAATGCAAAAGGTTTGTAGCGGCATTCCTTTGGTGATGAACATTATTAAGTCTTCTTTTGTTCTTTGTACCATTGTAAGCATCAAAACAATGACAAATAAAAACATTTCAAACTCTAGTTTGAACAGACGCCACCGTGTCCCCGCAGCTTTCATTTGTCTTATTACTGCAGACAATTAGATCAGGACCTGCCACTCACATGGACCTGTCTGCTACTAGAACATGCACTTGTTGTTTTTAGTTGTAGTCATGTGAGCTGCAACTATTTCTTGACAAACAGCAGGTATACGCCTGCGCTTCAAGATACAAGGTGATATTAAGAGTAAAAGAGGTGTTGTTTTCCCCTGCTCACAGTATTTATGCTAAGCTAAGCTAGGATGTTATTTGTCCTCTTCCTTCAAGATTCTTTTTATAATCTTATTGAAAGATATGATAACAAAACCGTCTTGTGCAGGCACTCACAGCGTGGGCGTACTAGAGCACGTTTCATAAAATAATGTATCAGCTGACACGTGCAGGAGCTGAGATGCTGAGTGGAAATGGATGCGTGGTTTTTATAGCACAGGGCCCTTGGTTACTGATGGTGGAGGCCACCATGATCAGTAGCTCTGGGCTGTGATTGGAGCAGGCTGATCCCTGCACTACTCCTATTGGCTGCTTCCACAAACACACTTGCCTCATTACATATGAAGCTCCGCCCTCCTGTGCAAAGACGGGGAAGCAAAGAGTGTTTGTGTGAGAGTTAAACCCTACAAGTTGTCTTACAGGCGGAGAGTCTCACCATTTCTGTTCAACTTGACTCTATTATTTCCTTCAGAGCTGTCCTGGCTTTATGTGGCCATCAGGGTTTTAAGTGCACCTTTTTATAACGACACAAATGTATATATATATACACTACTCAACTGCTCTGTTGGTTGGACTTCATTTTATGTTTTAGGTGTCATATTGCCCATGTAAATGTTTTTACATAAAACGTTAATAAGGTAATAAGACCTAAAACCAAGCAATTTTCTTTAAGTTATTATAATTTTTAACAAAACTCTTCCACTTTCCAACGTGGCTTTTGAAGGCTGTATTCCATCCGCTCAGTTTCAGATTGAAATGGGAACCAGAGAACCTAATGAATCCAGTAAGGAGTCCTGTAAGAGGGCTCAATTATACGCCCAAGCTCAGAAACATTTCTAGCAGATAAAAACTGGCATGGCGCTATTCAGAGGGGTCCCTTGACCTCAGCTGAAGACATTTCAATGGAAATAATGTGAATCAATGCATGTTTTGAATAGTTTAGGCACTGTATAAAATGACCACTGTCTCATGGGTATGCAAACAATAAGGAGGTTTCTGAGCATCAGTACCTACTGATCGCTGATCAGTGTCACAGCTTGGATTGTCGTTGGTTTACTTTAGTTTTGACCATTTCTATATCTAATTTTACATTTGATACATTTAGCACTGGATGTGTCAAACAAACTGAATCCATTGTATGAGACAGAAGTGAGCATGGGAATGGCCACCAGTATACCTGCACCTCAAGGTTGTACAGGCGTTAAAAATTAGATCATAAATGACAGAAGAAGTTGAAGAACACAACAATATTTATATGAAATATCAAACCTCAGGTTCCTAACTTTCAGATAATGTGCAACACTTCAACGAGGGCTTAAATGTACACTCTAAAAAATGTCACCGTAAATTAACGGTATTTTACAGGCAGCAATGACGCTAGGAATTTACCGTTATTTTGTGGTATAATACCGTACCAATTTTACTGTGAATTAACTGCAATTTACTGGCAGTCGACACTAGTAACTTACTGTTTTATTTACAGTGCCCTACCGTAATATACGGTATGTTGACGTATATTGGATTACAGTTTGTTACCATACGATTACGGTTTTTGTGTTATAAATACCAGAATGTTACCGTTTACTTATACCGTAACCGTATACTTTTGCATTTAATTCCCCACAAATTAAAGAAAGACAACCAAACTCATTTCGGTCATAGTGGTTGGAGTTTATTAGATGCCTTTAAGACAAAAATGTTAGACATTTGTAACCAAGAATAAAACATAAAATATGCCGCATGTATACAATAATAAACAAATGAATCATAAAATCATTAGGAACAAGGTAAAATAACTGCAACAATCCGCTATGGAACACTTTCAATTGACCGCAGCAAACGGCTGGCGTCCTTAATCCAGTGCCTCTGTAAAACAAACCAAAATGAAATATTTAGAAACACTGTCATTGGAAAATATTCAAATTACAAAGATGAGGAAGACAACAAGATGTAAGGAAGGAGAATGTTAATCATGAAGGCAAATAACACTTACCAACGTTACTTGGAGAGACGAGGCAATGAGAAGCTCCTCCCATGTTGAACTGCACAGGTGTTCTGGATGAGCTGAGATTCACGTAACGTTCAGGAGCAGTCGGTCACGATTAACACTCAAATGACTTTGTAGCAGACCACAGTCTGCAGACTGTTTTTTTTCCCCACCTGGCTAAAATAAAGAAGGCGGGGCAAGGAGAAGGTGAGAGAAGATTGGACACAAGTGAAAGAACCAATCAACTGACACAGGCTGCATGCCAGAGAGGAGTGAGGAGAGAGGAACAAACCAAGCAGGAGATCGCTGGTTGTTGACCTTGTGGAGTCCTACGAGAGGAATACTAAAAGACCTGCTCGACACTGCAAGCGGAAGAATCGTCCGGAGAGATCTTTTGGACCGCCCTGGACTACGGCTCGCCGGGTCGATCAGTCCCCACAGAAACACCTCTCCGGATTCCCCAACTCACTCTCACCACCCCACCCGCCAACCCTCCACTCAACCCAACACTCCCCGTCCTCACAATAACACAACATTTGACATGATCTGGACTCCATAACAGACGGACTTTCTACTTTATTATTGGTGTGCTTTAACGTTTTTCTTGAACTGCTGTACCTTAAGTTTTGATGGGGATTGTATAATTTATGTTTGAATACAGCTGTTTTTCCTGAGTAGATGGGCTTCCTGATTTGGTCTTTGATTTACTTTACATTTTACAGCAGGGGAACCCAGCTGGTCGGGTACATTATTGTGCATTTTACGAACGATAGTATTAAAGAAATGACAGGGAGTAAAGTGGGTTATTTGCCTGTCAGGCGCCCAACCTATCCTTCGTTTTAAACACGCACCCCTACGCTACAACTTTTAGGCAATGAACACTTTGAATAATACAAATATTTATAATCTTTACATTCCAGCTACTGAAATGACAGCGAAGGTGGTGCATGCGATAGGGAGGGTGTGCTGTGCAGCACATGGTCCGCGGTTTGAATCCTGGCTGCTCCCTGTGCCAAGTCAAAGTGTCCCTGAGCAAGACACCTAACCCCCAATTACTCCACATAAATGATGTCAAACCATGGGCGTTTTGGATAAAGTGACAGCTGCATGTATAGTAATGTCCTGTAAGTCAAAGTCATCATCGTATCTCATTATGATGACTTACAGGAGCTGTTTTTCAGTGGCTGACATGGGCTTCCATACATTAACCTACAACAGATGTAGATGGACTGTGATTCACTGCCCTTGTATGTGTATTTCCACCACTTCATAAAATATATGTAACATGCAGTTGAATTACGGTAGTCTGCTATTATTGTAAATTGACAGCTTTAACTGTTTATTCATGACATTGGCCGTTAATTTACAAGGAAGGGATGGAAATTTAACTGTATGTTACAGTTATTTTGACATACTGTAAGATAGGTTAGAAATGCAGCGTAAATTTACAGCAATTTGTTACAGTGTAAGGAAACGTCCACATGAACTGGAGGAGCCTTGGATCGAACCAGCGACCCTCCTTCCTCTGAAATAAAAGCGCAATCCTGTGTCAGGTGGCCTCAGGCGGTCCCCGTCTGGTGGCGCCTGTGAGACAGCGCGGAGGGCACCGCGCGCCCTCTCCTCCGCGCTGCACTGGAACCTGACACATTGTTGGAGCTTCTCCATCGCGCTTTGTTTCTCTGTGTGTCGAGGAGCACTGACCGCTGAGCATCTTCTCTTCTGCAGGCTGATCTGAACGGAGCGGTGAGTCACTGACAGCAGCATCATCATCATCATCATCATCATCATCATCATCATGACCAGCAGCAGCAGCTCGCGCACAATGTGTTGACATTTCTTTCAGTCAGCGCCATTTGCAGACAGGTGCACCCGCCGAGGCGTTTATCGTTCCTGCTCTGAAGCTCTGCTTTTATTCTGAAAGAATACAGCTGCGCGTTTCAGGGAGAGCGCGTGTGTTTCAATACGGTTCATGCATTCATCTGCATTCATTCATTGTGTCTGTTGAATCAGCCCGTCTTTTTCTTGCACAATTCGTTTATTGACACAACAAATCGTGGATGACGTACTAAATGATTTGCTGTATCAGTCGTCATAATCACCATGGCACGCACGCACGCACGCACGTCACAGCAGCTGCTTTCCGCGTGCATGCCGTTCAGCAGACAGAACCGGCATGGAGGCCGGTGACTGTCCGACCTGCACGGTCGTTCAGTCAGCGGAGGTCCGGGCCGAATCTTTCGAATGAGTGGACGTGGTCCTGGGGGCGGGACTACTGCTCTGATTGGTCACCGCCCCTCGACACGCTACCTGAGTGGCTGGTGTAGTGCACGGTTCTGCTGGTGCCTAACCAGTGCGCCAGCGGGGTGCACGGACCCCCTGTGCGGGGCTGGAGACACCTGAAGTCCGCAAAGTGCAGCGCATAGAAATAACGTGAAATAGACACCAGTACAACAACATCTCTTTAAGCCGTACGCGCTGTACAGCAAAACTACTGATATACTAATGTATGATTTACCCATAATAACTTAATACTATACATTACACATCATCAGTTTTACATTATACATAAAAGTGATTACCAAATGTTGTTCCTGAGACAGCGGAGATCCTCCTTGAACTGTCACCTCTGTCCCATGACAAATAGACATGAACTTCCCTACAACCACTGCGATTGATCTCAATAGATACGGGTCAAATTTTATAAAAAATGGGTATCACTTGTATAAATGTATAATATTTTAAAATATTTTCCCCTTTCATTTTTTTGGGGGTCGCTTAAGGAAAAGTCATCAAATTTCAGTATAAAAGAACGACGTTTGGGGTATTTTCTTACAGCTTTCAAATGTCAAAACGGGTCAAATTTGGATTAAGAATCCCGCGCTGGCTGTCGACCTCGGGTTGAACCCTGTGTGTGCACATTGTATCACTAGGAGCATCGCTGTAGTGGGTCGGCCTCGGCACTGAAGCTCTTCTCCATCAGTTCACATGCGCTCTCAGGGACGTCTGCCCAAGTTAAGCAGCATGTTGTAGACCAAGCGGCTACGGAAGCAGGCTGACATGCTGGCCGGGACGTGCATGAGTCTAAATGCAACCCAATCAGGGGTCAGGCTGAATGTGTCAAGCAACATGTCTATATATTCTGCTAAAAATCTACGTCTATGCATTCTGTATCTTGGACAATACTACCACATTGCATGTAAAAAATATTTAAGATATATTGATGCATTTTATTTGTGGATAGTTGTTTCAAATATAACATTGCATTCTATTTAGTCAAGTACAGATTTGTCTATTTCGCAGCGATATCTGACCCCATTCAACCAAAGCCATGTTTGATATGTAGGTATTTATATGAAATCGCTTATAATTTCACTGAACTGAATTTCAGTTACATCCCTTAGAGAATAATTAAATGACAAGGAGAAAAGTAAGACCTAGTTTAAAGGGTTTGCAGCATCTTGTGGTGACTGGAACATTTTGATTTTCATAATTGAGTTAAGAAATCCTCCGATGAACACTAGTGAATATTTCACTGGTCTATTTCCTGTATTTTCATGTAGTTTCCGGGCATAACAGACATTTCACTCTATATCTATTTGATTTAAACAACCCATCTGTTCTGTTTGTGTGTACACAGTTAACTGGTTGCACCCTGAAGGTCTGTAGACCCAGATAAACCAATCCACCCAGATCTTTTCTTCTGCTTCGCCTGTGTGTCACGCTCGTCTTCTATCGAGTCTCACTTTGTTATCTGGCAACTCCAAAGTCAAACTTGTAACAGTGTTAAAATGTTTTCCTGTAGCTGACGATAGGACAACGCATTTCTGTTGTGGAGTGATACAGCGCAAAGTTCGAGGATTAGGCCCTTTCACCAGCTTCACTATACAATAGTAGACCAATATGTAACCTTACATTAAAAGAACTGAGTGTTGGTCCCTGGAGATACACGTTGTAGCTCGGCTAAAGGAAGGACAGAAAACCGGTGAAGATGACAGAGACCACGATGCTCCAACAGAGACGAGTAACATTATTGGACAAACATCCATTAGTTAGTTAACGTCCATTATGTCCGAGACATAAGCACGTCCAGACACACAAACACCAGCAGCCTCTCGTTGTTCTGGCGGCACAGCGTTGGTGAACGACCTGCTGGTCACTCACAGAGTGGCACCCCCAGTGAAAAATAATAAGCAAAATAACCACAACTGGTCGTGTGAGTAAAGCGTTTGGCAGCAGGACGGCGGTGATGACGAG
This sequence comes from Gasterosteus nipponicus, assembly GCA_014132575.2. NCBI lineage: Eukaryota > Metazoa > Chordata > Actinopteri > Perciformes > Gasterosteidae > Gasterosteus > Gasterosteus nipponicus. The sequence continues at coordinate 252,678 of BMAF01002842.1, read as the reverse complement.
CATCTCCACTCTGATTGGCTTTCGCATACAGCGTCGGGTGAATTTTTCAAAGTTGAAATATTTCGACCATGGCGAAAAAGCGAGTTTTCACGTCCTCGGCGCCGCCCGTTGAAAATTCTCTTCTTCCGCTTTGACTTTGCACGGAATCTACTCGTGCAAATAATTCGCTTTGCTTTTGGTGTGAACGCAGCATTACAAAGTATACTAACATGCTATGACGTAGCTTTGGTATTCTCCCCACTATGTGGCTATTATCTTAGGAATTGTTTAGCCACGGTGGCAAATGCAATATGACATTTGTCAGAATGAAAGCGTATTTGGATACCTCTACAGGGTGTGACCACACACGGCCCCCAGCCCACACGCGTTGGGGCTTTACACTGCGATCTTTGATCTAGTATTCCCAACCTGTGATTTGATGAGGTCAGGCCAATTTGCCAGCACAGCGGCCCTGTTACACATCCAGACATCAGCACACAGCAGCCTTTAATCCCACACAGGCCCGATTAGTTTTAAAGCGGATTTCAACCCTTAAGCTCACAGGCTACCTACGGAACCACGTATACCAGTATGTTTAAGTATGTTTTTACTTGCATTTGACTTAAAACCTTAAAATAAAATGTCTTCTACTCCCAGAATCAACTCTGTGAGGGAAACATTTAATGTGAGGTTCAGATAAATAAATGGACCCTAGTTCAATAGAATTTCTGGAAGCCGATGAAGACTAGAGAAGCTGCACAAAGGAGGGCAATTCAGGAATCAGAAAGATTTATTGCCAAGTATGCTAGACATATCATTTACCAAAGGGAAAGATGCTACAGGCCACATTTTCAAGCTGGTACAGACCAACGAGGCTCACGTTAACAAAATCACAAGTTCCTTAAAAAGGTCCAAATGTAGAGAATCTTTTCAATTTGACACCAAATACACTTCAACTCCAGCCATTGCTCATTTGATTAATGTGTCCATTAAGCCCAGCTGGTTCCCTGATGACTGGAAATCTGCCGATGAGTTGCTGGGTCAGTTAGTCAGGTCCTAAGCCTCCAGTATTTTGAGTGTATCTGGGAATATATATAATTAATGTACATGACCAAGAACCGCTGTGGATATGACCCCTTGGAGTCCAGACACTTGTGAAGGTTTTGCTGCTGAAAATATCTAATATCTCTTTGCCCCAAAATATCTAGATCTAAAAATATCTATTTTTGCACTTCTGATGCTTACGCCAAATTTGGCAAAAAAGCCAATGGAGCAAAGCAAATCATTTGACCCACGCTGTCTTGCGAAAGCCAATGAAATTGCCGCTCACCGGAGACAGACAGACCGGTGCTGAGATTGAACGCCTTGGTGTCCAACCGAGTCAACTGGTTATCCAACTGGCTGCTGGTTAGCCTGAGGTATCATCCAGACGCTTTTACCGACTCCATAGAGTTTAGTACAGTCCTGCAGTTCATCTGAATAGTTTATACCATCCTCCACGCTGTCATCCATAGATTATTGTATGGCAGACTAAATGTTACAGTTTTCACATGAAAACTGAATTGATGCTGGTTACATTGTGAAGTTCTACCCAGTAAAAGGTAATATTAGGAAAAGGTACATTTGAGTTCAAATGTAAAAGTGGCTCCTGACTGAATTGTTCCCGCTGCTTGTAATGGTAGATGGACTCTTTTTATATTTCTCTTTTCTAATCTTCTGACACTAAATGTCACCCTTCACATCCATTCCTATACTGACGCAGGTTTTACACAGTGAATTCATTCACTGGAAGCCCAACTTGCAAGAGCAACATGGCACATTGTATGTCTTGCCCATGGACTCGAGCCACAGCGGTCCGGTGCAGCTGTCTAGCCTCACTAGCATGACATGCTGTGTGCAGACAGCGCTCATATGGTCAAATTAAGCACACGCCAAGTCGTGTTGCTGCACTGAGGAAATGATCGGTCATGACAAGCAGAAAAGCCGGCGGTGTCCCTGGGGTTGTGTCTGGCCATTTGCACCAGGTGAGACAGTAGCTTTTTCCCCTGTGGGAATGGACACACTGTGTTATGCTAAGTGACGTCAGTGTATGATCAGGAAATTATTCATACTTTCTGGGACTGGTTCTCCCAGCGCCCCTCGAGCCTCTCCGGCCAGTCTCCCTCCAGACCCCGAACAGCGCCGACTAGTGGTCAGAATTTGTATGGCTGTAAACATGAAGTACTAAACACTAAATATGTGTATAGAAGATGACTTCATTGCACTTTTACATTATGATGATGGCAGTCGCATACCTTCAATTGCTTTTTAATTCATGGAAATCTAACTGGATGGGTTTCGATAAACGTTTTGATGAAACATCTGTGAAGAATAATGTGTATTCAAAACCATACGTGGCAGGAAAGAGTTTAGCTTCTTGAGGAATACAGTGTGCACAGGGAACATGTAACTTGACTGCTAACTCATTGATGCTGAAGAATTACTCAAACTGGGTTCCTTTCACACAAGCAGGCTGTTCATCTGCTGAAAGAGGGAGTTTAAATCTCAATGTCTGCGATATCACAAATGGTTTCAAGCGGATCAGGGTCCAGTGTTCGGACCGTGCCACACAGTGTCTTCAGTACCAAAGCTCACATTAATCATCCTAATTCTAGCCCGGTTCCTTCGGTCACAAACGATATTAAGCCGCAATTGAGCTGCAGTTGTAGAATAACTATCAGTAATAGTTGGATTTGGAGTAATATTAGTAGTAGTTGGTGTGGCACTAATAGCAGTATTACTACTAGTAGTAGTTTTTGTTACACTAGTAGAAGAAGTAACGTTATAGTATTACTGCTTCTAATAGTGCTATTTTTGAATTACTGGTAGGAGTAATTTTAGTATTAATAGCAGTATAAATGTTTGTAGTAGTAGTATTAGTTCTAGTAATATTAGTTGCAAAGTATTTGTAGTAGAATTTGAGAGCAATAACAACAAAACCGCTGCATTGTGAGTGAAGGCGGTGCAGCGTTTCTGTGGGATCCAGAGCTCAGTAACGCAACATCCTCCTTGCTGTCCGCCTTATTGCTGCAGCTACATCAACTCCTGTTCTTTTTAGTTTTGCGGACTTTATCTTTTTGGTTGACTTCATCTTGTTTGAATATAAGGTTGTTAATAATAATAATGATAATCACAGTGCGGCCTGCCGGATGACTTTTATATTGTGAGAATTACAGAAAGCAAACAATGCGCTCCAAACTCGTAAACCATGCGGTTGAGCCTACAACACCACTATACAACTTACCGTCTTCTGACACCATGTTCTGTTCACCTTCAACTATGTATATTTGTGTGTGTTGGGGAAACGTCACACGTTGTAAGAAACCCGTTATTTTGTATTAGTCCCCTGTCAGGAAACATTGGTGACATATGGAAGGTTTTTACCTTCTAACACTAGACTGTCATCAGTGTATAATGGATGTGAAAGGGTGATGATGACATGTAGCGTTAAAGAGCGTTGAGGGCTTGGAGGACGAGAAAAGAAGTACAAATACAGTCAAATGATCATTTACCATAAAAACAATGCTAATAATGCTAATAATAGTTAGTCAAAGGCTCAGTTTCCTTCTGGCATCAACATGTTCTTAACTTGTCTTATGTGGATCAGCACAGGGCTCTATCTGTTGTGGAACTTCTTCTACTAATCTTCTCCTCTGTCCCTGTAGCTGTTACCATGACAACCGACGAAGCGGAGAGTCACCAGAAGAAGCCGAGCCAGCAGGAGGAAGCAGGCCAGGACAACAGACCGCCCTCGCCGGAAGAGGAGCAGCTCCGAACTCGCAACCGCAACTCTGCCGGCCGAGGCCTCTCCCGCCTCTTCTCCTCCTTCCTGAAGAGGCGCTCGCAATGTGAGAGTGATGCGGGAGAGAAAGACGGCAAGGAAGAAGAAGAAGCCAAGGCCCCCATCGCTGACCCTGAACCTGAACTGAGGATAGAGGGAGAAGTGGCCCCTGACCAGCACTCTGTGAGCAGTGCTGAGGCTCAGGTCAGTCTACATTACATCGCAATATGTCTGTTAAATGAAGGACTTGTGACCAGTCTTTGCGTCATGAGCTTATGTTCTCTCTCAGCTCACTGATGGAGGCTTCTCACACAGTTACATTTTTAATTCAATACATTATTTGCCTTTATTCTCTAATAAATAAGGCTGTTAATAGATTTTAAAACAATTAACAAATTAATTGCACATTTTGAAATTCATTAATTACGATTGATCACGATTTTAGTTTTGCTAAATCTTTAGTAATGAGTAATCATGTATTTATTTTTACTTCCAATGCAAAAAGCTCTGCATCTTCAGCTACCGTCTTGCTGTCCTCTGTTAGGCGCTTTAGTTTCGGGGGTCAACAACCAAGTTGCGCTAACTGCGGCCACATTAATCACATAGATTAACGTGTTAATGTTGACCGCGCTAAAAAATACAGAAACAAGAAAAGGTCAATTGTGATTCCTAAACAACCAAAACACAAACACAAACACACGCATGCGAATTCTTTTGCTCCCACAATGTTAGCCAGCGCCATGTTAGCTAACGCCATGCTGGCGCTCTGCTAGCTAGTGTGTGCGTGGCGTGATGTCCATGGGTGTAATGCTGCGCTGCCAACTCTCACGCATTGGCCGTGAGTCTCACGCATTTGATCGGTTTCACACGCTCTCACGCCGCACCTCCGATTTCTCACGGCAAAAACTACCATTGGAAAAGAGGGGCGCCAGAACACGACAGTAATGTAAGGTTCCCTTTCCTGTCCATTGTCACGTTTACAACGCAGATACGTCCGCACGCTCCCATCGGCGGAGCAGAAAGCGCGTCGTCGATGTTCGTCCGCCCCCCGTCGGCCGGTCTCTCGCCAAGGTTTTTGGAAAAGTTGGCAGCTCTGCTAATGCACTAGTTAGCTAGTTAGCTACTAGTAGCAGAATGATCGGTTTTGGGCAATGCAAGCTTTTGCAACGGGACAATTAACGTGGACATCATGAGCGCTGGGAATGAATAGCTAATACTATTTAGTGCTGAAAGGCAGCTATTTACTTACTAATTATAAATAGCTGCCTTTCAGCACAAAATGGGAGGGGGGCAACACCCCCGAACTGGTACATTATTGGACGATAAGTACAGCCTCTCGTACGTTATCGCTTTCGTAACACATTTCTAGGAGTGTCTGTTCTCCTTTGTAATTAAAGTGTCTTGTCAGGCCGTCCAGGTAGAGAACAAAGAAGCTGAGGAGGAGGAGGCTGGAAACGATAAGGAGGATAAGGAAAGAGGAGAGGAGGCTGCCCCGGAGAAGGAGGACAAGGAGAAGGAGGAGGACGATGAGGAGGAGGAGGAGAAAGAGGGTAGTCCTGAAGGAGGCCGTCACAGAGAGAAGGAGGAGGAGGAGGAGAAGATGGCAGAGGAGGAGACCAAAGCTCCCAGAGCTCCACGCCGGCCCAAAACCATGCAGATCAGAGTCACCCTGCTGGATGATGCTCTCTATGAGTGTGAGCTGGATGTAAGAGCTTTTTCTATATATATATTATATAAATACATAGACACATGCACACAGTTTCAAATGATGTATCAGAGAAATTCATTTCATAGTATTAACATGTCCTACATTTGGTCATACAAAGGTTGTTTTAAGTTCTTTGAAGTATAACAGAGAAAAACCAATCAAAATCAATTAAATCTATAACTAACAACCCTTATGACACGATTATGAACCTACTAGCTAAACAAACAATCAAATAATCACACACAATAATTGTGTGGCAGAAGAGTCGATCACCGAAACCAGGGTACAACAGCACAACTTAAAGGAAGAGCGTATCTTTTCTCCGCTGACGAGCAGGAGATGATCATGAGCACATGAGGAGATAATATGTTCATTTGAATCATTTCTGTCGGATGAATTGAACGTATTATACATATTTCACGTTGTTCATTCTGTACGTCCATCGCAGTCTGTCCGTCCCAGGGAGGATCGTCCTGTTTCTCTCTAAAGGTTTCTTCCCTTTATTCTCCCCATCGAAGGCCTTTTCATTGTTTGGGGAGTTGTTCCTGTGCTGATGTGATGGTTTCAGGACAGAGGATGTCACATGTGTACAGACTGTAAAGACCTCTGAGGCATTTTGTGCTATAGAAAATAAAATGAATTGAATAAAATAAAGATAAAGACTGACATTGCCCCCCTGCGAGGGCTACAGGCCCGTCACCGCCACCCTTCCCTGTCGTGGAATGGCTTGGTCCGCGTTCGGTCAAGTGGGCCGTATCTGGCGCGAACCTAGAATGAGTTTGACACCTTAGGGTAGAGTAATGGAGCATTTTAGGAAAAGTGTGCCAGCAGCCGAGCATTCACGCTTTTTTCAGACAGTAAGTAACTTGATACCGAGCTAAATGTGTAAGCAAATAAAACGAGTAGCCTCATAAAACCAAGAGTCGCTGTTTTTCTGATAAAATGACATGTGGTCACAATGCGGCATCACAGAGAGACAGGGAAAGAGACAGGGACAAGCTCTGGACATGCAGATGATCAGGTGAGACATTAATGTGAAATTTAATGCAAATTAGTATTTATTGCACATAGACAGTCATTGTAAGTATGTAGCTAAGTAAGTGAGCTTTCTTGTTCCATTGGAAGTGATCCTTTGCTACAGGACTACTGGAAAAGCATAATTGTAATTGCTAGGTGTGTTTAAGGTCAGTAAATAGTCACTGTCACAGAGAAATGACACTATTCCTTTAGATGTGGATTTAAATGGTCAATGTAGTCCTCAAAACTTTTTTGTTTTAAATGTGCGAATTTTCATATATAAAGATATAGAATTGTAGGCCATGCATTTAACAAAAAAATACTATGTGGAATGGTGTTCATTTGGACCCCCCCAATGTCTAAACCATGGTTACGCCCTTGCTAATCAATCAGACTACATTTCTTTAAATGTGCCTGCTTGCAGGAGGCTTCATAGATGCATCATCACCCAATGAGAATAATGATCTCAACTCTTATATACGGTGGCCCTGAAGTGCAAAACACAACGACATTAACTTCTTACAGAAAGGGGAGGGCCTTATAGCAGATAGCAGAGGACGGACCCTTCTGATTGGACAGACGGACTCCAATCGGCCTTGTCCAAAAACATCTCCAGTCTCTTCAAATCTTTCTAATTCTTTGTACATGACACTGAGACACATTGAAGGTGTCAGCCACCTCAGCAGTGGATCTGGTCTTCAGCCTCTTCAGAATCAACGCTTTGGTCTCAGGGTGAATCTAACCCTAACCCTTGATCAATTATTGTTCACAGGTGAGGCTGTAATCTAGGATTGGGTGCATCACATGACAAGGCGACAAGACTTTTGTCTTTGTAAGAACTGACTCCGTGGGCTTTACCAAGCTAAATGGTAAATGGCCTGTACTTGTATAGCGCTTTTCTAGTCTTCCGACCACTCAAAGCGCTTTAACACTACATGACATCATTCACCCATTCACACCCATTCATACACTGATGACAGGAGAACCACACACAGTGACACCTGCCATCAGTAACTAACATTCACACACTGTAGTCGCAGCTACAGGAGCCATGTTGGGTTAAGTGTCTTGCCCAAGGACACAACGACATGCGGGTTAGCAGAGCTTGGCATCGAACCGACAACCCTCTGATTGGAGGACGACCTGCTCCCCACTCACCCACAGTCACCCTAGCTGTGAACGTTAGAATGCTTTTCTGCAGTATCGTTTGGCACCAAAACTTTCATTTATTTCATTAGTTCTGTTTTTATGCCTTACTGACACGGCCGAACAGAACCAGCAGATTTCTATATTTTCCAAATTATCACAAAAAAATAAATGATATTCTGTTCAAACAATTTCATGAACTTAAGGTTAACATCACAATCTCAGTCCCCAGTTTCTTGAGCCAATTCACACTGGGCTAAGGGAAAAACTCCAAGAAAAACCCCTGAAGATCACCCCCCAGTCTCTAGTGTCCTGCGCCAATTCCTCACTAAGCAAATACCAAAGATACCAAAAACCTTCTGAAGCCAAAACAACTACTCCTCCCAAATGCCCAAAGAGAGTCCTAAAAACGTCTCCTAAACACCAGAGACTGTCTGGCTTCCAAAGAGTTCTCTTAAAAACCTTCCTCCGAACCCCAAAGACTGCCCGAAAGCTTTCTTACCCTTAAAGAAAAACACCGGTCCAGTAAAACGGATCTCGTCACTACTCTACGCAAATATCTTTCTACTCCTTACGATTTAAAAACAGCCTGGTTACTCCGATTTCATTTTGGCTTGTTTTCATTCTGGTTTGTCATCGTTCAAAAACACACACACAAAAAAAAAACTATCCAGATGAATCGCGCCATCCGGATAGAGTGAATTGGATTGTGGTTGGATGAGGAGTATAAACATGTACCATCCAGACACCCTATTGGTTTTCTCCGCGATGCACCTGCAGATGACACAAATCAATTGATGTTTTTCATTTACCCAATGTGACGGAACAGACAAAGTAAAACATCCAAGATTTTTAACAATTCAATAATCATGAAGAAAAAAATACTTTAATTGGGTACGAGAAGTGCAACGTTACCTGGAGAGACGACGCAATGAGAAAGTCCTCCGATGTGGTGGTCTGACATCACGTTCAGGAGCAGTCGGTCACGCTTGTCAAAAATGACATTTCATATTATCCATGACTTGATCATCATTAGAGACACATTAACCTACAGTAGATGTAGATGGATTGTGATTCACTGAACTATTTCAATCACATCACAAAATATATTTCATGCTGCTAAATCACGGTAGTCTGCTGTTGTCGTAAATTCACAGCGTTTCAATTCTTAAGCAGCATTGCTAAAAACATTTACTAAATCAAAAGGCAAGATTACAACAGCAGTAAAGTCACAAACTATCATGAATCACAACCATAGCGAACTTGGTGATCTGGGCAATATAGTACAGCGTTAGAACTGCATTGTGCGTCCTTATGTTCACTTGTTGACAAAGGGAGAGACCAGCGGTTCCGTTATCTCCTCTTGGATCCTATACAAAACGAAATAAAGTAATAGTCTGCCAAGTAGAATGAGAAACTCCGGGATCGGTCACGTTCCGCAGTCCTTGCCCAGTGACAGCTTTGTCTGTTTTCACACCTTGGTTTTCCAGGAGGGCCTGGTGCCCGGTCTGTGACTTCTGGTCAATTATGCACGTCTTCTTGCCTGTTACTGTCCTCAAAGCAGCATTAATGACAGGGTCCAACACAGTCCAGTTGGAGAGGCGGCAGCTCCCCTGAGTCTCGGTTTTCACCATCTGCCATCACAGTTAGCACAATCCTGAATACAATGTCCTTGATGTGACGTCCGTTTGTACTATTCAGTGTCTTGTTCTCTGCGTGCATGTCTGGGTCAGAAACACGCAAAAGGTCAGGAGCTCTTCATGAAGGTGTGTGACCACCTCAACCTGCTGGAGAAAGACTACTACGGCCTGGTTACCTCGGAGTTGGCCACCATGAAGGTGAGCATCTTTAGGTATTATTACAAGAATCCCAGCATCAATGTTTAATTAAGGCGACAACTCTTCACATGATAATATCATTGGTGCTTAGAGTAACCTGTGTACGTCATTGCTGAATGACTTCTTACACATGCAGTGTTTCATGATATCGTTTGTTTGATCAGACTTGGATGGACCTCACCAAGGAGATCCGCAGGCAGGTACAAGGTGAGCAAAACTCGTGGTTGACGTGCTTCTAATCCACGTTTACAGTTATTTCAACATTTCAAACCTTCCTTTTCTTCTCTAGGTACCAACTATAATTTCACATTCAATGTGAAATTCTATCCACCGGACCCAGCACAACTGTCTGAAGACATAACAAGGTACTACATGGTTTTGTAGGTTTTTTGTCTACTACAAGCAGCAAACAGTTTTATTGTATTAAATTCCAAATGTTTGCACTCCAAACGAGAGAAAAGTTCTCGTTTTCTGTGTAAATAGTAAAATAATATTATTATATTGCGCATATATACGTTTTTGTAAAAATGTGATGAATCCATGGTTCCATGCAGACTCCATCTTATCCCTCTATGTGCATTGCAGGTACTACCTGTGTCTCCAGCTGCGGAAGGACATCCTGCAGGGCCGCCTCCCGTGCTCCTTCGTCACCCTTTCCCTCCTGGGCTCCTACGCCCTGCAGTCGGAGCTCGGCGAGTACGACCCTGAGGTTCACGGCACTGAATACGCTAAGGATATGAAAATGGCGCAGGGTCAGACCAAGGAGCTGGAGGACAAAATGATGGAGCTGCACCGCACATACAGGTCAGAACTGGGTTTTATATTTGACCCAATCCAGCAATTAATGGGAATGGGTAAAATAATTAGAATAAAATGTCAACCTGTATTATAAATGTTTCATACGTGTACAACTATTGTCTCCAAAATGTAGTTCGGTAAACAGAATAAGAGTAGTGATGATGATGCAACGGCCTCAAAAGTAACTAAAGTATGAATGGAATTAGTGATTATGAAAAGTATGTACAAAATGAAGGGCTTGAGTGAATACACCTCAAATTAACCTTTGAGTACTCTATTGTTATGCACTTTTAATTTATTATGCAAGAACTACATTAAGATCAATTAGAGATTCTGATAACTGTCAAAATCAGAAGTCCAACTATTGTAATCACAGAATCCTCACAGTAACAATAACTACAGTTGTGGGATTCCCGCTGTGTTGTTGTGGCAGGTCAATGAGTCCAGCCCAGGCAGACCTGATGTTTCTGGAGAATGCCAAGAAACTCTCCATGTACGGAGTGGACCTCCACCAGGCCAAGGTGAGCACGGGTTGCAGGATGTGGGTTTGCATATGCTTGGTAAAGACATGTCCTGGTCAATACTTGGGAGGTGGAAAGAATTGCCCCAATCAGTATTTGGGAAAACTCACTGCACAAACAATCTTCTAGCCAGCTATGAGGTCACTCGCTCACACTTCCTAATTATTTCCTACAATGAACTCCATCTCGCTGATCAAACCGACATTTATGCGTGGCGGTGAGGAGTATGTTGAAGGGGAGTGTGCAGCTGGTAAATTGGATCAGCCGCAGGGCTCCAGGTGACCACAAGTAGCACGCAGTCCGCTCCTGTCCTTTGGGCTCCGGGGACTGATGGTGAGACATTGTAGATGAATGTTGATTGGTGCATTTTATGTACAGACGTTGGAACCAACCGTACAAAGACCCAATAGTAAGATTTATGGCTCATAAGTGATGGTCCACTTCTACACGGCCATCATGGAGTCCATCCTCTGCTCCTCCATCACTGTCTGGTACGCTGCAGCCACAGCCAAGGACAAGGGCAGGCTGCAGCGTGTCCTCCGCTCTGCAGAGAGGCTGATCGGCTGCAATCTGCCGTCCCTGCAGGACTTGTTCACTTCCAGGTCTCTGAAGCAGCTAAAAAGATCGTAGCCGACTCCTCCCACCCCGGACAAAAACTGTTTGTGCCCCTTCCATCTGGCAGGAGGCTGAGGTCCATCAGGACTAAGACCTCTCACCACACCAACAGTTTCTTCCCGTCGGCAGTCGGGCTCATCAACAGAGCCGGTCCCCCACTGACTGACTAGAACATTCCACCGGTCACTCTGCTTCATACTGTACCTGTCACTTTAACTGTCGCTTTGTAGTCACTCGTCACTTTGTCACTTGTTCAATAGTGCACTCTATTTAATATTTAACTTTTTAAATAGTTTAAATTTTATACTAACCCATAGCCTTATTCTACTAACCCATTGCATTAGCATTTCATTTTATTACTTGTGCACTGCTGTCTTGTCTATTGTCACACTGTCTACTGTCACGCACCAACCGCCAAGACAAATTCCTTGTATGATTGACATATTTTGGCTATAAATGTTTCCTGATAGTTTCGGTTTAAAAGAGACTTTTCTGTGTGTTGACATGGCTGATCTGAGCAAGGATGATGTGAATAGATCCCATATGAACATTTAAGGAGGTTCCTTCCCCGGATGAAATAGGAAGGAAAAGGGATGTGTGCTGACGCAGTAGAGATAATAGGAGAAAAATCATGATTGGAGGAATCCAGTAAACGACCCCACAATGAAAGTGTTTGACACCCAATGTTTCTTGGGAGGGACCTCCAGACCGTGCCAACGTACACCCCTTTGTAGTTAATTGGTGAAAAAAAGGGCACCGTAAGAGGCGATCGTGCCTCAATAGTAGAGAAGGGTCGTCCTGTCAGAGGATGAGCCAAATCAGCTCCACTCGGGTCCACGTGTCCTGTCATCAGTGTATGATGACATGAAGTGTTGAAGCGCTTTGAGTGATCAGAAAACTAGTGAAGAGCAAAACAAGACATGGTTCATCCTTTCGTCCAATTGGTCATAGATTAAATAACATGTAATCCACTTGATCAGCCGTTCAATGCTCAGTGAAGAGGATTTATTAATCACCACGATGAAAATGATTCTCTGCATTAACCCATCCAGTGACCAGTGGCTTACTTATGGAAACACAGCCAGACATGGCAGCAGGGAATTGAACCCCCAACCTTTCTACTCCATCCGCTAAAGACAATAACAAACTCGCCCGCTGCTTTGTCTGGTAGTATTGTAATGTCACGCATCAGATTAGAAAAATCCAGAAGACATGTGATTTACAAAATCAGGTCAATCTGTTTATGTCAGAGCAGGGATTGGACCAGATGGGAGCAGTAATGTACTGCCCCCTTGTGGATGATGGTCAGCAGCAAAGTACCATATCCAAATTGTATACATACTATTCAGTAGTAAACATTGCAAACGGATGTTTGTGTGAACTGATCACTACTCTTAAAAGCACTTTAAGGGAATATTACAAGATCACTTTCCTGGAAAAAGTTGGTTAGTTAGAAGTTATTTTCAGATCTGAGGCAGAAACCTGAAAATAAAATGATGATAAAAATCTGTATGTGATGGATTAAAATGTACGGGCTGGATACAAGTATTTAATCGATAAGCAACTAGAAGAAGTTCAGCTCCCTTATGGCCTTTGAGTTCTGGTTTGGGTAATTTCAGAAACAAGTAGAAATAAGCCTGACTTCATTGGACAGAGGGAGGGGATGCAGGACTTTACCTCACGTCTTCCAGGCTTATGATAACAGCTATCTGGAACCCTGAGAACTAGTCGTGCACACCTAACATGGACATACCACACTCAATTTTTGGGGGGGTTCTGGTCCAATTGTAATAATGTAATAACCCTTAAACCTTTGAAAATAATAAAACTCACCCAGAAACTGTCTAGAAATAAATACAATGTTGAATACTTTAATCTAAGGCAATAAATCAAAATGTGTATTTGTAAATTGTTGTTGCCCGATTAAAGCACACAGTGGTGGTGATCTCTTGGCTCAGTCACCAGCTTAGCTGGCTTAACTAGCAGCGAGTCGGTCAACGTGGCTTTAACCGTCACGTCTAAATAAATGTTTGAATTTAAACAACCTTGTTGCCTGCATGCAGTCTACTTGAGCCACACTTAGTGTTTGTTGTTCATTCCAGGCTCCCTCAACATAAATCTGTCTCTGTTAGGATCTGGATGGTGTGGACATCATGCTGGGGGTTTGCTCCAATGGTCTGATGGTTTACAAAGACAAACTGAGGATCAACCGTTTCCCCTGGCCCAAAGTGCTCAAGGTCTCCTACAAACGCAGCAGCTTCTTCATCAAAATAAGACCCTCGGAGGTACAGGCTCTTTTCAGATGCACAAATACTATATAGTGTTCATTATTCTTTGAACGCTGAACTCACATACCCATGAAAAGCTTATTCCATCAGACATTGTTTTTCTTGTTTCAACAGGTGGAACATTATGAGAGTGCAATTGGCTTCAAACTACCCAATTACAAGGCAGCCAAGAAGCTGTGGAAGGTGTGCGTAGAACATCACACCTTCTTCAGGTAGGGTAATCCTAAAGTGGCCTTGTCCTCGGGTCAGCCCGACAGACTCAGATAGGAAGATCAGGATCAGTACCCTTTTTTCTGCAGGCTGACGTCCACTGAGATGGCCACCACTCCCAGGAAGTTCCTAGCGTTGGGTTCCAAGTTTCGCTACAGCGGTCGGACTCAAGCTCAGACCAGACAGGCCAGCTCTCTGATCGACAGACCGGCTCCTCTGTTCCAGCGCTCCTCCAGCAAGAGGAACTCCCGCAGCCTTGATGGAGGTAAAATGTCGCGGCTGCGGTTTGCGTAGGAGTGTGTTTGTGCAGCTCGGCAGGCGGTGACGCACCCATGCATGTAAACGTGCAGGCACGACACAACACACGTCCTAGGTGGGGAACATTGCTGGATAGGAGTTGGAACTTTGAATGTATATATATATATATATATATATAAAAATAACATTATAACACAATTGCAAAGTAAAAGTATATCATTAGCAGGAAGTAGAGCACATTCCCAGTGGGGGTTTTCTCCACCATAGTCTAGCCCAGGTTCAGGGTGGCGGAAGCAGGACTCAAACGCAGATGTTGTCAAGAAAAATTACTTTCCAAATTCAAAATGCCTAGAAGCGAAACGCAGACCAGGACTCACCGCCATACGAAACCCTTTCAACGTAAAGACTCAACAAGGGACAAGAGACACACAGGGCTTAAATCCACTGGGAAGGTGCAGGTGATTGGACACAGGAGGAAACAAGCAGGGACACGGCGGACAATCACGGGGTAACAGGGCAGGAAGTGAAGCTAAGCCAGGCAGGAAACTACAAAATAAAAGAGGAAAGAAACCCAAACCGTGACACCAGCGGTATTCAATTGAAATGTAAAGAAGTCCGGAAGATCATGATCATGATTCAGTGTGATTAAATAGAGTTGTATCAACATGCATTTCATCAGTACACGACTGAATATATGAATATGTATGACTGCAAATAAAAGTAATGTATAATGTTCTTTCAAAATCAAAGTAGGACTGCATTTCAAAATATGAGAAAATAAACAAAATGAAGAGCTTCAATTCAGAAAAAATAAATGAAAGTGATACAAGCTTCAGTTTCCCCTTTTCTGTTTCATATTTGGACTCAACACTCTCACCCAATTATAAATAATAATTCTAAACACATTTTAACAATTGTCACTTACGTCATTTGCTCGGCTGTTTTCTCACCCGTCCCTTTCTCTCGATTTCTCCGTCTCACTCAGCTATCTTTCATTTTCTTCCATCCGTCTTTTTAGTTGAAAGTTGCCGCTACCTCTTTAACCAAAAGCGCTCCGTCAGGTTTAAATCACAACCGCTTTAGCGCCACTTAGTGACCTCCGATCTAGTCCTTTCAATGCTTCTCTTTGTGATGTTCCCAGCAGGGTTGTGTAGTCGTCTCATTTCTGGTATTTTCAGGAAAGCTGCGGTTGTTCGAGCTTCTTTGACCTCTGATCACCTCTAGGAACCGAGATGTGTTTGTTCCACCTCTAAGGACAGTTTCTAGTTTACATGCAAAGATAAGATTGAATTCAGAGCAAAGGCTGAACAGAGCTCAGATTCTAACGTTTGAGAAGTGTTGGGTTTGATGTGGTTGGAGAAGAAGTGCTGTGGCTGCTTTCCTTAGAAAGGAACTGGGCTGATTCTCAGGGGTCGGTTAAAGACGTCAGATATCCGGTTGCAGCCAATAGAACGACACCCTGCCCGTCGGCAGTCGACGTGGTGGAGGGGTAGAGAGGGTCCGCTGGGAACCACAAGGTTGGCGGTTCGAGCCCCGGCTGCTCCAGGTCCTGTATCAAAGTGTCCCTGAGCAAGACACCTAACCCCTAATTGCTCCCTATGGGTTATAAATGGGTTATATGGGTTATATAAAAAAGTGTCAGCGTGTAATGTTCAGGCATCTGATGAGGAGGCCTCTTCTCTGGACATTTCCAACGGGAACGAGACCTTCGGGCAGACCGAGAACATGCTGAAAGGGTTTCTATAGGCCGAGAACCTGAACTTCTACCATGTACATGGAGTGCAGCAGCACGTGGCTGAGGAGAAGCACGGCAGCTGTGAAACAATGAATGGACATTATTACTATCGTGATCAGTTTGAAAGTTTAATCCTATACAGGGAAGGAAAATTGATGATATTTGAATGCAGACAATAGGATGTAAAAATGTACAGGAAGTTCAGAAACTGCATGCTGAGAACTGTTTTTATAATAATAATTATAATAAGCTATGATTAAAATCATTTTGCAAAAATGTTCCAGAAGCACAAAGCACAATAATTCATGACATTCTTTTGTTTTGTTTTTTAAAGTGAGCTGTGTTTTCTCTCCATCCAATCCAGCAATGGCATCCACCCCCGACAATAAATCCTCTCGTCCAGTCAGTGCCCCCATTATGTCTCCGGTGTCTCCGGGGGAGGCGGCTCCTTCCCCGCTGCTCCCGACCCTGACTCGCTCTGACCACCACCGGTCCACACACAGAGGCCATCGCTCCGCCAACAGGAAGGCAGAGGCTCAGCCAGCGGAGGACACCAAGAGCCACAGCCCCAGACCAGAGTCCACCCCGCAAATGAAGGTAGTGGACGGCCCCCGTTATAGTACTGAAGTTCTAGGGTCCCTATAATCAGGGATGAGACCAGACGGAAGAGGTCCAAAACGGAAATACACTCTCTGTCCAATCAGCAACTAAGTTTACAGCATATATAACTGATGGGGAGAGAAGGAAAGAAACCTCAGTGAGACCATCAGGAGGACCATAATCCATAATACTGCTACACAATAGTAATGAAGCAAAAGGCTTCATGTAAATCCTAACACATCTGTTTTAAAATCATTGTTTGAGTGATTCCCTTAGGTTTGAGGGGGGTGATCACCTGTGTGCACATCAGGGCGGAACCGCCGGCCAAACACATTACAGAGAGAAGAAGAGAATGGTAAACGTGTGACCGTGTGGAGGCAGAAATAACATCATATACCATCAGATATTTAGACTTAGGGCACCCCCCTACTTTCATTTTAGGGGAAACACTGTTCTATTGTGCAGTGTAACTCTGGCTGTTATCCATCTCACATGTCGAGTACTGGTATAACAAGCGGCAGTCCCGCCCATATGAGCTCATGTCTTCATATTCAAATATAGCTCGTTAACCTGCAGATGCAGATTGAAACTAAACCCAGTGTCAAAGTCTCCTCCTTTGACCTAAAGGTCCAAGGCTTCCAGCA
Organism: Gasterosteus nipponicus; assembly: GCA_014132575.2. Taxonomy (NCBI): domain Eukaryota; kingdom Metazoa; phylum Chordata; class Actinopteri; order Perciformes; family Gasterosteidae; genus Gasterosteus; species Gasterosteus nipponicus. The sequence continues at coordinate 235,501 of BMAF01002842.1, read as the reverse complement.
CCAGGACTGTTTATTCCACAGGGCGGTTGTGTAGTTGTTCAGGCCTGTGATCCTGACGTGTGAGCTTTGTCTCTGCTAACAGTCAGTGGGCAGGAGGGAGCGGAGGCTCTCTCCCTCTGTGACCAGCGCCAACGGGGAAAGGGAGAAAAAGAGCAAGGTTGGTTTGCTTGACGCATGATCGGCCTGAAGCACCTGAAACCAAACCAAAACCAGACAAATCTGTACGCAGACCTTTTAAGGCCAGCATCCTCTTCTACCTCCCGCCTGTGTTCATACCTCAATCCCCCACACTTACAAAAAGAACCTGCGCTGCATGAAAATTGGACTAATTACAGAACAGTTTGCACTCAGTGTTTGTTTACAATATTCAATCAGCTGTTAAATGTTGCAGTGGGAACACAAACTGCAACATTGTGACATATTAATCCTGACAAAAACAAACTAGTGTCAATAACTTCCAGTTACCAATAAGGATGGTGAGGCACATTAGTTGACCATACATAGCATTACCATTACATACAAATGTGTACTTACACATAACGAATGATCACCACGGGAAGGGGAATTTGAAACCACTTACATTACATTACATTTACATTACATTACATGTCATTTAGCTGACGCTTTTATCCAAAGCGACGTACAATAAGTGCATTCAACCAAAGGGTACAAACTCAGGAGAACAAGAAACAAGAAAGTGCAATTTCCTCAAATAAGCCAATTTATAATTTGCTATAGATGAGTGACGTTACAAGTACAATTTAAGTGCTACAGTTTCTTAGTCTTTAGTGGAGGTAGAGTCTGAAGAGGTGTGTCTTTAGTTTGCGGCGGAAGATGTGAAGGCTCTCTGTGGTCCTGATGTCTTCAGAGAGCTCGTTCCACCATTTCGGCGCAAGGACAGCGAAGAGTCGAGACCTAGTCGAGTGTTTTGCTCTCAGTGAGGGAGGGACGAGAAGTTTTGCATTGCTTAAAGAACAATAGTGGCACATGTATACTCTAAGAAACCGATGGGAATTCATTTGAGGATTTAACTCGCCTCCAATTCCTCACTCTGTCCCTCTCCCAATAATCAGCAAAATAACACAATATGTCAATATGTCACCCCCCACTAATTATCTCCAGTTTATGGATGCATTTTTTCTAAATTGCCATAAATTGAATCTAAATACTGCGATAATTATAGATTTTATAAAGCACTATGTTCAAATTGTTGATGGCCAGACCAAAACTATTTTTGGAGAAATATTGTAGAACTGAATAAAACTATAATAAAACGGTAATTAATGGAATAACAAGGCATTCGTGGCGACTGAGGCGTCATTTAAGTCAGTCCTATTTCCTAGAAAACCTTTAATCTGAAATATCTGGGAAGTGGTATGTTCCATTGACAGCAGATCGGCACCTTGCTGAATGTGCCATATAGTGCCACATCATTTCTTCTTAAGAAGCTGCCTTTATTTGTCCATGGTCGCTAATTGGCCTTCATTCTAATGATGGTTTTTATTTAATAGTTTATGGCCCACGTTGCATGAACTGTGTTATGAACGATCATTTTCATTCAGTACAATTAGGAAGTTGTATGTTACGTTGATTGTTGGTTGGTTGGTTAGAGTCTGAAAGGAAACCTTGACATGCAGTAACTCTGCTTCCTCTGGTGGTGGAGCAGCACTCTCCTCAGGACAAAACAAAGATGGAGATGGTGCGAATGAGGAAGGTTAGCATGCTCCTGATCCAATGCTCCTGCTGACTCACCATCCTCATTCCCTCATCACATCAAGAACATTTGCATTTGCTTGTCTGTTGTCTGCCAGCGCAAGGACCCCGAGTGTTCTAATCTCTTGTGTTCGTTATGCTCTGTGAGAGTTATTCATGTGCAGGATTTGGTGGTGCCAGCGGCGAAATTACAAATTGCAACCAAGTGAAGCTTCTCCTTTGTGCAAAGGGTGTAGATGAGCGAAAGTAAAAAGGGAATGGGAATGTGTGGTTCAGTTCCTCTTTTCTTTAGTAGTTTCCTGCCCTGGTGTGTGTCCCTGTGAGTGGGATGGTCTGCCGTGTCCCTGACGGTGTCCACCTGCAGCTCCCCAGTGTATTTCGACCTCATGTCCATTCTTTAGGTAATGAGTGTTGTTTGTGGTCTGATAGTCCTGGTCCCTGTTTTGCCAATAGGCATTTGGTTATTTTACTTAAATATTGTATTTTGGAAATGCAAGTCTGCGTTTGGGTCCTCGCGGTCTCCTGTCTCTGGACTTCCCCGGGACACAATGTCCCTCGGTCTGCTTTGTCTGTTAGAAACGACTTATTCTAAGGTAACCCAACAGGAAACAGGAAAAAAATAATGATCTTACGCTTCTGTCAAACGGGCCACCTTAATGTTACGCACTCTTCCTTCAGGTCATTCCCTGCTGCTTGCTATCGAAACAGTGTGTACAAGAGAGATAATACTGTTTTTTCATGATTCAATAAGTCCCTCCAGGATTCTGTTGATACTTCTGAGATAGATATCATATGTACTTGATCGGACAGAGGCTTTGTGTGGGAAGGAGTCCAACCTTTGGAGCAGCATAAGCAGAATTTGAAAAGGAAATACATGTATTATTATTATTATTATTATTACATGTCATTTAGCTGACGCTTTTATCCAAAGCGACGTACAATAAGTGCATTCAACCATAGGGTACAAACTCAGGAGAACAAGAAACAAGAAAGTGCAATTTCCCTCAAATAAGCCAATTTACAATTTGCTATAGATGAGTGACGTTACAAGTACAATTCAAGTGCTACAGTTTGTTAGTCTTTAGTCGAGGTAGAGTCTGAAGAGGTGTGTCTTTAGTTTGCGGCGGAAGATGTGAATAATAATAATAATAATAAAAATACATGTAAATGTATAACCTTTGGTCATATAGAGTATGACCGTATGGAATAGTCAGCATAGAAATGAGCAGGCGCTATATTCAAGTCAACAAAGTTGTCGGTCTATAAAGCACCTGGACGTTTAGTCCAATGAAGGCGCTCAGAAGGGCACAAGGCCTACAGTTAACACTCAATAGTAATAGTAGTACGATGATTCTTTTTAAATATAAAGCAACGCTTTTATTGGCAGGATATGTTATTTAGTTATATTTGCTGAACAGGACATTTGACAGTTTCTTGTACATTTTACAGCAATAATAATGGTATTTTAAGAAAAGAGTCATCACTGACTAAATTGCTCATCATGGGAAACACCAGCCGTGTGTCACAGGGTTGTGTTACCACCAATAACACGTTTGCATGCAGCATGTAACCTCTCTATCAGCCCTCAGTCTTCTGCAGCCCCACCGCCCTTTTATTTTATGTGATTCATGTCATCACCATGCTCAGTGCTGCTCTCTGGATTTCATTGCTAATCTTGTTCTAAAATGTTTGAATTAATTCCTAAATTATTTCCAACCAGCTTTTCCTTTTTCCTGACTTTCCACAGAAAAGAGCAAAGAAACTTGAGGGTGAAACTATTTATATCAGACATAGCAATTTAATGTTGGAGGTTTGTATCTTCAGTCTTCAGATATCTGTTTTTCTCCCTGCATGGCTGCTGTTCATTTTCTTTTTGCTCAGAAACCTTTTGTTTTTCTTGTCTTGTTTTCAGCTTAACCCTAAAGGCTTGGCATGCACCATTTTCCTCTCTGATTCTCATGCAAGTAGCTTCACTTCCCTTTGACATTGTCTTTGTCATTTCAGATTTTCCTTTGTGAAATAAATGACCGGGAAAGTTACGTTGACGTTTCAACTGGTACAGGATCAGCACATGCATGACCTGTAGGCTATGCACCATGGTAATGTGACTAGAGGGCCACATGTTATGGGTCCTCACCAGGGTCCACATTTGATTTTGTCGAAGCAGGAAAAGTACACGTGTAAACAACATCAATGACGGCTCCATCCCGTTAGGGGTCCCAGTAGGCCTCCTGTAAGGGAATGTAGGCTGCTCTGATGACAAACTACTTCTTCTTTCCCTGTCATGTATTTCTCTTTGATGCCATCAACAGATTGTGGACACTGACACTATATTGTCTCCTGGCCGGTGCTCACTGGGCCGCTCTGTCCTCTCAGAGGGGAATGACATTTTGTAGCCTTGGGGATGTATGATAGAGAACTCCTGTTTGGAGTCTACGTGACCAAACAACTTCAGCCTGCTACTTTTAGCACTGTAACCAACTCATGTTTAGCCTAGCTTAGCTTCAAAACATTGAATCATTTTCAAGCTGTTTGACCATTAAGGGAAACACAAGAAGGCATTGTGGTTCTGATTCCACATCCAATCATTCATCTTCAAGATCCTCACACGGGCACAAAGTCCATGTGCGCTGTGACGCGTGCTAGAGAATATGGAAAGCAAGATGTGACCCCTTATTGTTCATCAGTTATTTTATTGGAGTGAAGGTAAATTAACAGTAATTCACCATCTGGTTTAAGTTGTTCACTATTAGGTACTAGAACCAAGATTTGTATTTTCGTTATCTCTTCTAATCTTTAATGTTTTCCATAAAGGAAGTTATTGAAGTGAGAGAGAACTAAAGTGAGGAAACACTTTTTACATCATTAATCGTCGTGTCATTTCATTTCCCCCTGAAACCTTGAGCTCATTAACATGATTGCGTGCAGTGTTTAAAATAAACCATAATCATATTTTAAGAACATAAATATTCAAATAGTCAGACCTTGTCCACAGAGTGAGGGTAATTGTATGTCTTTATTGGTATTAGTATTGTCTTTATTGTTGTTGTCTTTCCATTCATCCCTCGTGGGAGGGACTGAGACACAAGTGAAGGAAACAAGGATGCCACTGAGGAAGTGCAGCCGAACGAACCATTAGAGCTGTGATGTGATCGATATCATCGTAGCGTGGTGACGTCATCAACATGAAATGACAGATGTGTTGTCATCAACTTCAACGTAGATGAGTGAAGCCATTATCCTAAACGTGTAGTTGGGACTGCAATGTCCTCCAAATGAAAGAGATGCGACGACCAGTAACCAGGAAACATTCTGTGATGCCTCTTTTCTGTCATCATGACTCAGACGAGGGACATTTACAAACGCTTGTAAACTCCGCTGCTGGACGCAGACACAGTCACAGATCCTACTCCTCTCCGGGCGGTGTGGTTTGTCTGAATGATGTCTTCCTCCCTGACCTCGGCATGCCACTCATTACTCTCATTATTGTCTCTTCCCTTTCCCACTGCTCTTCTTTAACATCGTATGCATTGTTTTGGTGTCATGCCCGTCCGTCGACCTATTCTCACGTTTCTCTTGGTGTGAAGGACCTGGATAAGACTCAGACTGGCATCATGCGTCACCACACCAGCATCAGTGAGCTGAAGAGGAGCTTCATGGAGTCGGTGCCGGAGCCTCGGCCCAGTGAGTGGGACAAGCGTCTGTCCACCAACTCGCCTTTCGGCACAGCGAGCATCAACGGGCTGCTGCAGCCATCGGTGAGTCCAAACGCACGCTGCAGTAACGCTGACTACAGAGGACTGTTCCTCTGACCCTTCAAGCCATCGTCTCCATTCAGTAAAGACTGAAGTCCATTTATAAACTGCGTTTTCCAGAGCGCTGTGTAGCAGTTTATTCACTGTTAACAGCAGCTTCAGCTTGGACACGCAGAAGTTATTAGACATCAAGTTCACAGTTTGAGATTTTCTCCCTTTTCTTTTTCTTTTAAAGAGAAGCTAGCAAATGATTTCCTTTGAGAAAAGGCTCGCTGAATCTATAATAAATAAAAGCCCCAAATAATAGTAACCCTAAAGCCTGTATATACACTGGGGCACTATCTCTATATAGATTGTGCCCTAAACGTTTGAAGTGGGACCTGAAGACGTTTGTGGACATTTGATTAATGCGGCTCAACAAGTCAACTACGTGGCACAAAAGTCACCGTAGAACAGGCCTTTACATGGAAGATATTTTACATATCACAGGAAAAGCCTATAAATATTCAAATGAATGAAAATAGCTGCCTTACTGTGCATTCTAGTATACTGCACACTGTCATGACAACTTTTATAACTTTTCAATATGTGCATATTACCCAAAAGGTCTGGCATCCAGGCCTAGTTGCTCACTTTGTAGAAGTCACACTGTATATTCCCACTTCATGAAATTGTAATACCATAAAGCAGCGGTTCCCAAACTCAAGAACGCCGCGGCCCACTTTGAAATCTGAAAATCTTTCGCGGCCCACCCAAACCTTTAATCACAACTCTGATCAAAACAATGATTAAATGACCTTAAGAATTTAACCAAAATCAAACATCCACAAGCAAAAGTCTGTGTCGCGAGGTATTTGCTCGCTTTCGAAACGTGAACTTCGTTGCTCGCGAGGAGAATCTCTGCTCGCGCTCGAAGGAGTTTTCTACACACTCGGTTTCTTTTTTTTACATTAAGGCGGAGACGGTGCTTTCAGGGTCCGATCGATGTCGGAAGGTGCGTCCGCTCCCGCCGCCCCCTCGTCATCCACGCCTTAAATCTTCGGCCCCTTTTAGAATAACTTATTCGAGAGCCTTATTGTTTTATTAATCTATTCGTTTAAATTGTTTGTGCTTCATCAATCAATGTTTCACATAAATAATGGGCCGCATCATAAATATTTTCATATTAATATCAAACTTTTCAAAATTGAAAATTAAAAAACTTACTACTATTTATAAAACTATTTATATATTGTAAATGACCTCTCGCGGCCCACACTTTGGGAATCGCTGCCATAAAGACTCGCATGGGCATCAGGAATCAGGAAACATTTATTACCAAAATATGTCAGACATACAAGGAATTTGACTTTGGAATCAGCAGACAGTACGACAATAGACAACAAGACAGATAAGACGACATAGTGCAAGAAGAATAAAATATAATAAAATATGCTATAGGTTAGAATATAAGGCTATGTGTTAGTTTGAAAATGAAGGAATACAAGTTAAACAAATGTTAAAAAGTAAAAAAATAAAGTGCACCAGCGAACAGAAAGTGACCGGTGGGATGTCAGAGTCAGTCAGTGGGGGACCGGCTCTGTTGATGAGCTCTTAGTCCTGATGGACCTCAGCCTCCACAGGTTTTGTCTGGGGTGAGAGGGGTTGGCTAACATCTTTTTAGCTCGCTTCAGGGTCCTAGAAGCGAACAAGTCCTGCAGGGACGGCAGATTGCAACCGATCACCCTCTCTGCAGAGACGAAAAAAAACAACCTTTTCCCACCACTAAAACTAGATGTGACGTGACGAAACCAGATCTTTGAAAATAAAAACTATGACTAAATCAATTCTAACTTAACGAGACGAAAATATTGGTGGTTGACAGTCACAATACTTTTTTTAATAGAATTTTAGCAGCACTTAAGTGGAATCTTAATGTCACTGTCTCCTGACGCAGACAGTTTTTAGCTAACTATCTGGTAAAACTATTATTGTGTAATGTTTTCAGGGGATTTAACAGTGTTAAAGTAGGCGTTAGCTCATTACCTTTCGCGCCAAATACTGTTTTAATTATGAAAAGCTAACGCGAGTGAATTAGCCGTGCGCTGCTGTAGGCATGACCCGGACCGACGTCCATCATCATTGTAAAAATGTGTTTTTTGCGGAGGTTAAACGTTGGTTAAAGGTTCGCCTAAATTACCAGCGATGCTGACAACACATCCGGGAACCCAATTCTGGCCTTTCAAAATAAGATATCTCGCTTCAACACCTCCAAATAGCGCAATAAAAGCCTTTCATCGGCGCCCCAGCATCGCCCAACCGTCAGTGAGTGTTACTAACCCTTTCCTGCTGTAGTTAGACATGTAAATATTTATATAGAATGGGATTCAGCTGTGGTGATTAAAGCATCTCTCACTAGCTGCTTTGGCGGGTGTAATTCTATATCTCTCCATATTGTTTATTGTAGTGTGTAAACGCACTGCAGGACTCTCGTTGTACATTTGTGGTCAGTTTGGTCGTGTATTGCATATTTGACTCTGAACTTGTACTTGTGGAAGTTCTACTCACGTCGGACGTGTTTTTGTACTAAAGCATCTGTAGGCGCAGACAGCTCGGTGAATTTCACCGACCTCTACAGAAACTGCCTCTGGATGACTGCCGCTTCCAGCGGTACATGGTGCTAGCCGTTAGCCCGTTTGGTAGCTTGTTGATCGGGCATCATACTTCCATGCCGAGGGAACTGCCCCATGGAGAGACATCGTATGCTCAATGTGACGACTCGCAGAGACGGTGAAGATTAACCTGTTCTTATTTTTGTAACTACTGCACTTCCTGTATTTAGTTTCTCGCCCTTCGTTTCTCCCCACAGCTGAGTTTAGTTTGCAATTACATCCACCTGTATTTAGGCCTCAGTCTCCCCCACCTGTCCATGCCAGGTTATCTTACTTGCCAGGCCCTTTTCCTTTTTTTGTTTCTACAAGAGCGTGTGAAGTCTGTGCCTGTGCTGCCTTTTTGTACCGCATTCATTTATTCTGCAAGGAAACGTTTTTTCGTTGCCTTATTGCTCTGCACCTGAGGCGAAGTCCTGACCTCTCACACTCAAGCACAATCAAACGGCTCTTTTAAGAGCAAACGTCATTTATGTTACATAATATTTAGTATCAGTGTGTCGATTAACAATACAATTACCCTACACTTTATTGTACTATATTCAGTGCCGTGATGGGATGTTGTAAAAATGCACATATGGTTGTATGCTGTTTGTTAAAAGTGTGAGTGTCTGATCGCAATAAAGGTCCGAGGATGTATCGTACAGCTTGGGATACGGGTGTCTGCAGGACGACGGGGATCTCGGTGCTGATGGGCTATCATGCCGCAGCGTCACCGCGAATATTTCAACTTTCGCGTTTGCTGCGTTTGGGTGTTTGACGCGACTCAAATCGTGTCGACTTCCCTGCGAACTCGACGCGAGATATGGTAAGTACCTTTTAGTCAAGGTAGAGTGTGAAGAGGTGTGTCTTTAGTCTGAAGATGTGAAGGCTCTCTGTGGTCCTGATGTCTTCAGAGACCTCCTTCCACCATTTAGGAGCAGGACAGCAAAGAGTGGAGATCTAGTGGAGTGTTTTGCTCTCAGTGAGGAGGAACAAGCAGTTTATCAGATGCAGAGCGGAGAGTGCGGGTCGGGATGTCTGCCTGGAGGAACGCTGTCGTCTTGGATCCCCCTGGTGGGAGTCCGACTACCAGTGGACCTTTTAGGAATAGCAGCTACTTTTATAGAAACACTAAAGAGCATGACAAAGCAATGATGCTTCATGCTCTGGGAATGAGACCGGGCTGAACAGCTGGATGACGTAAGTGCTCTCAAGTGTCACGCATTGAGCGTGACAGTCACGCATTTCAGTCACGCACTCCCGCCACACATTCAATTCCTCACGCCAAGAAATCGGCGTATGGAGTAACCAACACGAGCCGTAGCGTCCGCGCCCCTCCCCGTCGGCCGTAGCGTCCACCTCCGACAAAATGTCACTCCGAGTTTTCTTGAAAACTTGAGAGCCCTGTAAGTGACATATCGCAAAATCTGCTTCCCAGGTGATTAGTGTAATGAGCTTCTTACATGTGTACCACTCTTTAAGTAGAAGTTAAAAGTAACAAACTTAAGTTACAATAGCAAATTCATAAGTAGATTTCCTGATGATACAATTCATTAGAGTGTGAGTTGCTGACTTTTTATCTGATCCCTCCAGTCTCCGGTGCTAAAGACCCAGACAATCACCGTCTCAGACAACACCAACTCCCTGAGAGGAAGTGTGACCTACAAGGACATCCCCTTAGTTCACACTGAGACCAAGACGATCACATACGAGTCAGCAGAGGTGAGGGGAATGCTTGGAATTGTTGACATTCCAGTTTCAGTGTTAGGAAGGTCACCTTGTATGAATTGCAGTTGATGACAAGTTGTTGACAAGATGTGCTTGTACGCATGTTTACATATATTTGCTGCGGAAAGCCTGATCCTGACATCTTGGACTTATCTGACCTCTGCAAATACTGAAGTGTGCTAAACTCAGGCCATTAACTACGATGTGATACCTTTTTCCATCTTTTGGTTCTCTAATTTAGTACAAATGATCATACAGGGGTAACAGAGGTGTGTAGTTGCAACACACAAGGTGATTGTGTCTCAGGAGTTTGAGTGGGTTGCCCACTTACATTAGTATTTGTACTCTCAGCCCTCCTCATTTTACTGAAACCTTAAAAGGTAGGTTGCTACATTTAGGAATGTGAGAAAATGTGTGAAGCACTCTAAAAGTGCTAAATAAATGCAACAATTTACAGTAAATCGTAAGCACTGTTACACAAGCTTAGTCTGAATGCCAATGAATAAAACTTTCAATTTATAGGGAAATGTCAGAGGGAAAGATGAGTTAAAAACAATGTCAGACATGAAACGGAAATTTGTTTCTGAGGTTCAATAACCAGCTCTGTTTCCAAATGTTATTTGAATATCTTTGACAGTCTTAGAATTAAATAAATTACAAATCGGAAAAACAACACATTTGGAGAGTAAAGTATGTATGCATTTATCAATTTGAGGTCTTCTGTAACACTTAAAAGGTGTCTCTCCCACAGCCGGTGGACGGCCTGGCAGAGAGGGACACAGGAGTGTTGCTGAGTGCTCAGACCATCACCTCAGAGACCATCAGCACCACCACCACCACCCAGATCACCAAGGTCTGTTCCTCCACTAACAGCCCCACAGTCAGTCGATACAGAACAAAACAGTAGTAATTGATCCCTACTTACCTTGCAGCAGTGTCCAGCTTGGTTACCGCTACTACTCATTATTAATATCATTATTATTCGGGCGAACGGGTAGATCGCATGACTTGGTAGATTGAAAAGCAGCTTACGACCGGGAAAGGTGTGGGCACCCCTGTGTTAGACCTTCTCCATCACGCCGTCACTCCAGGCTGCAGCGCTCGCTTGAAAATGAGGTTTCCCCCACACTTGTACTTTTCCTGAGTTATTAATTAGTTGAATGTGAACACAAGACAGCATACATTATTTACATGGATTGTGATATACACTCCAAAACCAATCATAAAAATAAACATTACCAACTTATTAATGGAACTCTATCATGGAAGGATAGATCTTGAAATGCATAACATCATTATCAGGGTTCGTACAGTCATGGAAAACCTGGAAAAGTCATTTCAAAAGGAATTTCAAAATGGTCATTTTCAGGCCTGGAAGAGTCATGGAAAGATATAAAATCCTAAAAGTTTTGGAAAAGTCATGGAAATTTGTTATATTTCTATGGTCATATGGTTCATTTAAGATTACGTTTGAAATCATTCATATGGTTTTAAAGAGTGCTAAAGGAAGCACACTGCGCCGCTGCTAGCGAAGCTACTACACCAACCCCATCAGAGGGCGGCTGCTAGCGAAGCTACTACACCAACCCCATCAGAGGGCGGCTGCTAGCGAAGCTACTACACCAACCCCATCAGAGGGCGGCTGCTAGCGAAGCTACTACACCAACCCCATCAGAGGGCGACTGCTAGCGAAGCTACTACACCAACCCCATCAGAGGGCGACTGCTAGCGAATCTACTACACCAACCCCATCAGAGGGCGACTGCTAGCGAAGCTACTAGAGGAACCCCATCAGAGGACGACTGCTAGTGAAGCTACTACAGGAACCCCATCAGAGGGCGGCTGCTAGCGAAGCTACTACACCAACCCCATCAGAGGGCGACTGCTAGCGGCTACTACACCAACCCCATCAGAGGGCGGCTGCTAGCGAAGCTACTACACCAACCCCATCAGAGGACGACTGCTAGTGAAGCTACTACAGGAACCCCATCAGAGGGCGGCTGCTAGCGAAGCTACTACACCAACCCCATCAGAGGGCGACTGCTAGCGAAGCTACTACACCAACCCCATCAGAGGGCGACTCCTAGCGAAGCTACTACAGGAACCCCATCAGAGGGCGACTGCTAGCGAAGCTACTAGAGGAACCCCATCAGAGGACGACTGCTAGCGAAGCTACTACACCAACGCCATCAGAGGGCGACTGCTAGCGAAGCTACTACACCAACCCCATCAGAGGGCGGCTGCTAGCGAAGCTACTACACCAACCCCATCAGAGGGCGGCTGCTAGCAAAGCTACTACACCAACCCCATCAGAGGGCGGCTGCTAGCGGCTACTACACCAACCCCATCAGAGGGCGGCTGCTAGCGAAGCTACTACACCAACCCCATCAGAGGACGACTGCTAGCGAAGCTACTACAGGAACATGCCGAGCAGCCTCCGGCGCTGTACGCGACACCGACATTGTCCGACGTGTGCTGCCCGTCTGCTAGCAGCAGTTCCAAGTTATAAACAGAGGGCGTGGCGGCGTTGCTTCGGTGTTCTTTGTCATTGAGCCGTATTAAGCTGCAGACACGTGACTTAATTTTCCTCCTCGAATGACAGGAGATCATTTGATTCTTTTCGTTTTGTGTTTATTTTATGCTGCAATGCGTCAACATAATATACAATTACTACATTCTGTCACACGGCAGATAAACGATATGCTCTTGTGCCTAATGCAGCTCTTCTGTGTTGCACCTACTGCAATCACGACGTCAATACGTGGAGACACACAAGGAGCGTCAATCCAACATAAATGCGTTCAATACAAGTTACATATCTTTAGTTCCTGCACAATGACCAAAACTTAAATTATTAATATTCCCAAAATTCCAATAAAGTAATACATACACTTCCGGCTCTTACAGAGACTGTATGTCTACTGTAAACTGATAACAGTTCATGTATTGTCCATAATTTGAAGTAAAATAATGGAAAACAAGTATTGTTTAGGCACTGTTTAGGCACCGGTATGTTTAATAGGTATCGTTTCAGCACTGGTATCAAGAAAACCCCAAACGATACTCATCCATAGTGGATAATTGTATAATTGCATAATTATAACATCTTGAGACCGAATTGAATGGTGGGGGAAACACTGTATGCTTTGGTATTTTCATTGTTAGTTTAAATACTACATTTTCTCACTTTTTCATGTATACACTGAGATTTCACACTTCAAATTTAGTTTGGAGTCATGGAAATCCACTGGTCAAAATGTGTATGAACCCTGATTATCCTTGTCAACAATGTCATGTTTGGAGCCTTTAATTACCAATAAGACCGGTGTGGCTCCACTGCTCCTCGCAGCATTGACTGGGTGGTTGGGCTACACTGCTCTTACGCTCTCGTCATGTTAACAACCATGCAAAGAGCTCAGCATTCATTTGAGTTAATTAACGTTATCAAAAAAAATGTAGAAAGAACCAACCCGAATACTGTCATTGCGACGTAATTTATTGCCCCCATCCCCCCCATGACGTAGTGAACCTGGGGGAGACACTGCAGTGTGTGACTCGTGTCACTGGAAAATGGGTTGTGGTTTTATCTGTTTAAGTCAGATACATTTGTTGTTGTTGTTGCCATCATCCCAACATGGCAGGTCACGTGATCTGCAGGCACCTTCTGATCACATTGTAACGGACTGACGTGTTGTGTGAGCGAGGTTACGCGTTAAGAGTTTGTCCTTAATGGAATTTCTTACATTACTTTTACTTTTATACTTTAAGTAGTTTTGAAACCAGTACTTTTATACTTAAGTAAAAAGCTTGAGTCGATACTTCAACTTCTACAGGAGTCTTTTTAAACCCTAGTATCTGTACCTCTACTTCAGTAATGAATGTGAATACTTTTGACACCTCTGCTCTACATCACATTAATTCTGATTTGGGACAAAGCAAAAAAACGAGAGAGAGAGAGACGTTAGCGAGTAAGAGACGTGAGTATTAACTCTCTGTTTCTATCGCCTCGGATTCCTGCGTCTCTCTCTGTCCCTGTCCTCTCTCACGACTGATGTCCACCTGACAGCTTACTGATTTCAGCCAGTTCATTGATTTATAAATGTTGCTGAAAAAGCTAGCTGTTAGCTGCACAAAACTAGGCTAACGTTAGCTACTGTGTACGAGCTGCAGTGTATATATTTATTAAATTGTACATTTTTAAAACTACAAGGGTAGTTTTATAATTCATGTCTATATTTTATGTAAAAACCCAATAGATTTTTTACAAATTATATGAATTATTACCACCCTTACATGTTTCCTCTTGCGCACCCCCTATTGGCCAGTCGCGCACCCCCACGGGTGCCTGCACCACACTTTGGAAATCCCTGCTCTAGATTACTCATTTAACATGTTGTCCCAAATTAACCATTTATTCTAAAAACCTGCTGACGGTTTAATATTCAGAGGATGTGGATTCATTTATTATAATTTATGGTATTTGAACTGCACAAAATACATGGGTCTCTCTACGTCTAGCCATGGTTTCCATAGACATGTCCACGGACATGTGAAATGTGGCAAGAGTAAAATAGACTTTGCAACCCGTCGGAGACATGAGTGTGTGGATGGAGCACTAATTTGCATCTGCAAAACTACTCGTCCCTCCCTCACTGAGAGCAAAACACTCGACTAGGTCTCGACTCTTCGCTGTCCTTGGGCCGAAATGGTGGAACGAGCTCTCTGAAGACATCAGGACCACAGAGAGCCTTCACATCTTCCGCCGCAAACTAAAGACACACCTCTTCAGACTCTACCTCGACTAAAGACTAACAAATTGTAGCACTTAAATTGTACTTGTAACGTCACTCATCTATAGCAAATTGTAAATTGGCTTATTTGAGGAAATTGCACTTTCTTGTTTCTTGTTCTCCTGAGTTTGTATCCTTATGGTTGAATGCACTTATTGTACGTCGCTTTGGATAAAAGCGTCAGCTAAATGACATGTAATGTAATGTAATGTAATTTGTATCATTCAGAGGCAGACTAGTTAGCGACATACCTTACTAGTTGACTCCTTGGTGATGTCACGCACTACATGAAGTGCTTGTCGTTAAGTTTGTTCCTGGCTACCAGCAGCATGCCACTATCTCCCAACTCCTCCTTTGGGAGGAGTTCGTGCCGACGGGTGGGGGCGCTATTGGTCATTCCGTTGGTGCTCTCTGGTTGCTGGTGCGATTGCCATGTGCGCATATAATTGGACATATTTACGGTGTCGGTGCAGAACTACCGTGCAAGAGAATTTCTTCTTTGTTTTATTCCAAACTTTTGCAGGTTGTTGAGGTAATGTTATAAGAGTAGGAGAAACACTGGATTTTGGTTTTGCATGTGTTTCCTACCCTTTTTTGTGTCCTGTTTCTCTTGTAGACGGTTAAAGGAGGAGTCTCTGAGACTCGCATTGAGAAGAGAATTGTCATCACTGGGGACACAGAAATTGATCATGACAAGGTGAGTAACGGATCAGTATTGTCATCAGTATGTCAGACCTGGACTTAAAAGAGGACTCAGGGACAGAAGGGTGAGCAGATTAGGATGTCTTTATTAGGCTGTCTCATACAGGGCGAAAAAATAAGCAGTCGTATAAAAAAAAAAAATATAGGAAATAATCTATAAACAGAAATCACTCGTCACAGAGGAATACCTAAGAAACTCAAAATCGCTCCATTAGGAAGAAAACCAAAAAAGCTATAAAAGGCTCGAGGCCGTTCTTAAGAAAACAAAATTCCCTCGTAAGGAGACGAGGTGAGACAAGGGACACTGTGTCTGTGCTGGCAGGCTTGAGTAGACAAATGGTGGAAACACTCCGGCACAAGACAAAGGGAGACGCAGACTATAAGACACATGAGGGCAATGGGAAACAGGTGGACACGATCAGGAATCGGGGAAGACAATTCGACTGGTGACACATGAAGTGACCTGAAACGAGAGGAAGGTTAATCTTTCAAAATAAAACGGGAAATGACAAGTATGTATATATGTATGTATACACGTATATATGTGTATGTATATAACATATATATATATATATATATATATATATATATAATGTGTATATATACACAAGGGACCGGCGTGAAAGGGAAGCCGCACATACTCTGCTCCTGTAGAGATGCTATACTGGAAGGTTTGGCCAGCTGGATGCATTCGTGCTTACGCCATATGTTGCTTCAATCAACAGGGACAGAATTGAGCATGGACAGATATGGGAGGAAGGGACATGAAGAACTTGTCAAAAAAATTCTGAAAAAGGATAGAGAACAACAGGACACACTCGGATAACTCTGTCAAGGTTAACATAAGTTAACATCACATTATATAATATATATATATATATATTTATAATATACACACTGAATTGTATGAATAGGTTGTTATTATGTTTAACTGTTGGAATAAATGTTAAATATTTAACTGCAAAGTAATAATGCATGTTTGATATCTTTTATTTTTGCATTGAATCATACTGGGATGTTTGCCCTATCAAAAGAAATTCCACATGCCGCCACTGTATATATGTACATACATATACGTACAGGTATACAGATTTCTGCTTGAAATGTTTGTTTCTGAAGCTTGAATGGCTTCATTTGCATTATAGAGCAATGTGGTCATATATCAAGGAAGTCATTTAAATGAACGCATTACGGTTATCCACTTTACGGGCCTGAATTGTTGTCCTTCCACCACAGGCTTTGGCTCAGGCCATTAAAGAGGCGAAAGAACAGCACCCAGACATGTCGGTTACCAAAGTGGTTGTACACCAGGAGACCGAGATCAGCCCAGAGTAAGACAGGCTGAAGCTCTGGAAGGTGAGTGTCCAACCCTCAACTGAAAGCGATGCTGCGCCGCTCATTTCGAGAAGCAAAAGGAAGTTCAAAATATAAAATAATTTAGAGTATTTGATGGAAATGAAACAGACAAATCTCCATACCGTCTATAAAATGCGTTCCTCTCTTCTGCAAGAAAGTGGTGATTGTAAGGACGGACCCTATTCTTGCACGTTAATCTGATTATGCAATAGGAGGGCAACCTCCCTTGAGTTGTTTCCAATCAAAAACCACCTCCGCCAAGAATTTGAGGAGTAGATTCTCAGGAAGTGATACTACATGGAAGTTGGAACACGGTGCCTCAGCTCCATGACGCTCAATGATGCTGCCTACGTGTCCTAATTGAGGCATTTAAACGATCCAGGCAGGCAAAGTGGTGCCGTTTAGCCAGTTGATAGACTGATATGTAAGCACACCTTCCAGTTTAGACAGGGGTTGAAGCTCTCAGGGCCTCGTGTACTAACGCCTTTGCGCCCACTTCATGCATTGCGCCTTTCCGTGTCATGCCTATAAATTCACGAAGGTCAAGGGAACAGCGGAATGTACAGAAAGCACACCTCCATTATGTGGTGAAAATTCTGCGCCTGTTAAAAGCAGGTGAAAGCCAGAATGCAGGTTTACAGCAGTACACGGTCCGCAGAACACGGACCAGGGGAACGGGGGAAACAAACCGCTCACCGTCATGGGAAACTCGTACCACGTAATGACTCCACGTGGGATAAGAAACACACGTGACAGGCATTTATTCAGGCAATGAATGAACCATTTAAATTAAAATATGTGAGATCACCTCAAATTCAACGGTAGAAAAAACCTTCTGTTAGCCTTAGCCTCAACTTCTCTCTTATCAGTGCTCTTAACTTCTCTACTTCCCTCTAATTCCCACAGCTGCCCCCCCCCCGACCACCAAATTCCTTACTTTCACCAAAGCCCCCCGAGAGCCATCACACCCAGCTGCACTGCCTACGACAAGGACCACTCGACCACCAGAGGAATCGAGCTT
Source organism: Gasterosteus nipponicus (assembly GCA_014132575.2). NCBI lineage: Eukaryota > Metazoa > Chordata > Actinopteri > Perciformes > Gasterosteidae > Gasterosteus > Gasterosteus nipponicus. The sequence continues at coordinate 217,806 of BMAF01002842.1, read as the reverse complement.
CAAGGCTGAATGATGAAGCTCACCCTGCGTGAGTCTGGAGTTTGACCCCAGGGACAGGAAGAGGCCAGAAGGTTCCCCAAAACGTCAAGCCCCTCTCCTCCACTACAGATCAGCCTTGCTGGACTGATGAAAAAAACATAATAAAGTACAGCATTTGTGGATTTATTCCTCTCCAATTTGTCTGGGGAGTTTGAGAAAATGTTAAAGGACATTTGGTCTTTAAATCTTGAGATTACTGGTACTTTATTTTTCTACGGCTTTTCTTAAAATCACAATTGGTTCAATGACTTGGACAGCAAGTGTTTTTTAACGGTATGTTCCGAGCAGCATTAACAAAGGGGTTATGGGTGACTTTCTTGGCTTGTACTCCTAGGGACCCGATGGTCCCTCTGAAATTTAACCTTAAGTTTGGTGTCATTTCTTGTACGGTAAATATTTTATTTTCCCTCTAAAAGCGAAAAAAAATATTTTTTCAATTTCTGTATAAAGAAGATTCATTTTATCGAACCACTTGGGCAATTTCTCCTATTATCTTCGAGTTCTGACCTAATCATTTGTCGGATGGTCTTTTGATTCATTTAGTTGTTGTTTTAGTGCTCATCAGGACCACAAAGTCAACAGCATATTGAAATGACCTTCATTTATTTTACATCTGTCTTCTCTTTGTGTGTCTTTATGTTTTAGGTGTACTCCGCTCAGTTGTTGTGACTTCATGACTTTGTATTGAGAACTTGCCAGTTATCAGATAGTTCTAATCATTCGTACTGAGCATGACATAAGTAACCATAGTATTTCTGCACATATCTCACATTTGTACTTTTCTACCATCGGGGCAGTGGGTACATGACAGGCTAATGAAAGGAAATGACATGGCTGTGTGCCTGTGTGACACCACAGGATGATGATGCCCAAAGGAATTATTTTCACATTGGTTATTAATTATAACCTAATTAAGCAAATGATTACATCAACACATTGACAAGGTTATCTGGATAAAGCGGTTAATCACACCAGTTCTCAGCATACAGTGAGTAAATATGAGGGCTCTGACTTTTTTTTGTTTTCTTTTGTAGCATATTGGCTCTGAAAAGTTGTGATCACAGGGGTCATTTTTGAACAAATTAAACTAAATAATTAACTCGGAACTAAAAGTTTTCACAAGTGGGCTTTCGTTCAGTGATGTTGAACCTGTTGGCTGCTGGTTATTTGTTTACTCACTTACAGTGATGTATGAAATTAATGCATGTGACCCCACAAACAGACACAATGCATTCAAATAAATGTCATATTTTCTATTTCTAATATTGGAATATTGAGTTCATGCAACCGACTGTAACCTTATAGTCCTGACATTAAAACAACATAGCGTACTGCTCAGTACACACTCCCCATTCAAATCAGACCTTATTTGGAATGACATACAAAGTTTGTGTTTGTTGATTTTTAAACAGGATGCTATTTAAAAAAGAATATTCTGTCCAGCCGAACATGTTGTTCTTGTACTGTGCAGTATGCAATCCTTTTTTAAATTGTGAACCCTTACTTTACCATCAAAAGTCAACGTATTAAAAGAGCACCATGGAAAGAATAAACACACATGTATACATTGTATTTGATCCAGTTCTGTCTTGAGTCCTGATTATTTATTATGACAATGATGTATCTAATAGGACATTTGATCGACTTAGTTTAACACGTATTAGGAATAGGTTCCAGAACCAAGCTACAAAAAGCCTACGGTTGAGAAACAGACGTCCATTATCAAGATGCAGCGCGTAGAGTTGCAACAAATAAAGGGGGGAAAGAGGCCCATTAAAATGTGCTAAACAGTTGCATAACGTCGTCAGCTAGGCTGCAGTGAGTAACCTATGGGAGTCTATTGGCTGCTGATTAGAGGCAGGGAGAGAGGGGGGGACTGGCAGGGAGGCAGGACACTGGTTGGTATTGGTGAATGCTGCGAGCAACTTAATAAAATAAATGCAGTTGTGGATGTCTCCGCTCCACCGGACTGCGAGGAAAGGGGGTGCGGGGGGAGAGTTGCTTAGAGAACCCGGCACACGGGTCGTCAGTCCGCTTAAAATCAGCTCAGGTTGTGAATCACTCCTGCACATATATAGGTGTGTCAACAAGGATGACTTGATACCTCTCATAATACCTAGGTTATCTACAGAGCATCTTTTATATGTATGTACTCCATAAGAATTATGTGTCAGACAGAAGGCATCTTAGATTGAAGAGTTCAAATCTATTTTACTATTTAAGAAAGGCTGATAAGAACATCTGATCTGAGGAGCCGCTGGTCGCTGCAATCAACAGGCCACAGAGCAGCGAATTGACTCCCATAGTCTGTTGCCTCCACCAGCGAACTCTAGAACAATGGGTGCCTCAGGTATTTATCCAGATCAGTAATGGTGTGACAGTTAGTGTCCACACCTCTGGGAGTGGTCTCCTGGTGAGTTCAATGTAATGTCTCTATAGGTTAATATCAGTGTGCTATCAAGTATTACATGCATGCATTTCGGTTGGTTACATTACATTAAATACAATCATAGCTGCACATTGGTATTATTCTGTTGATTACAGTTTCAAAATGACCGTGTTTTTACAATATTCTCATGACTTTTGATTACACTGTTCCAGAATCATGGCTGTATGCTGGTGTACACTAAATGCATTTTATTAATTGTTCATTTATGAACCGGGTCGTCAGTTTATTTATACTCCACACCCCCTTTGGGAGTCCAGACACTGCTGGTGGTGGTAGAGAATAAGTCTTCTGATATGCCAGATTTTCCTGCTGATTGGAGGTGTCAGGGAGGTGTAGGGTTGCATTTGGTGCTTTTTGAAATGACAACTGACAGCAACAGAGCTTTAAACGTTAAACAGCACTGGTTTATGGAAACAGTGTATCAGCAAACGGCATGCCCACATAGACAGCGGAGGCCCCCGGGCCTGGCATTAGCTTCTCCGGTCTTCCTGACTGAATTTCAGGAATGATTTATTAAAACAAGCATGAGTATCAAAAGTGCAGTTGGGGCTTGGACTCCATCCAGCCGTAGGATAGACCAGGAGCCGAGATGCCAAGATGAGATGAGGCATATCCCCCAAAACCAGGTTTCTTTTATGCATGCAAAATTAAATACTTACGGCCCATGAAGCGTCCCAGCCGGTATGTCCTCCTGAGCATTCGTTACAGGGCTGAGATGTTAGGGGAGCATATAGTCGGTGAGCCCCCCCTTAGCAAGTAGCCAAGCTGGTCCCAGCACCAAGCCTTTCTCTGTCATGGTTGGAGTGGGTAAGGCTCCCAACTGGACAGAGAGTGAGCCGATCCCTCCCCAGGACGGGGAAGGCTGAGTGAATCAAAAGCAGTACATTATGTTTACATTTCTCATTTAACATCAACTCACTGATTGTATGTATTTATCACACGGCTTTTTGAGTCTTTGCGCTGGTAGGGTGGCTCACGTGTGCGCGTGTGTGTGGGGGTGTGCCGCCTGGGGTTTCATTTCCTATCTGCCTGTTGGCAGTGCAGGGGAACAGATTGTCCGCTTTGCATCACTGCTTCAATAATGCAGCATTTGCAAAAATGTATTTTTGCAAATGCTGCAAATTCTAGCACGGCATATTTGATGCTTTAAGCAAGGCTTGACACGGCACCAGTGGAGGAACATCATGATTTGAACAACCATAGACAACAACAACATGCTCAATCGTTGTGTGACGTATATACCATTTTTTGAAGGTCTAGCCACTGTCAAAAACTACATTGTGCCTGGATGTTGTCATTATTAAATATTAAATAACTTAAATATGGTGTGAAGATATACCCCGGGATCTCAAAACCGTCACAATACTGCATGATCATTCAAAATGACTTACAAAGAAGGCCAGTGGTGTCAGAGGTATTTAGATCTTCTACTTAGATGACAGTGATGTACTCTTTAAAAAATAAAAGAAACCTCACCATTCCAGCCTGTTAATGGTCTGCTAACAGACTTGGAAGTTAAAGTAGAACAAATCGCTACAATCTCTCTGCAATTGGATTGGTTTTTCAAACTGGGGCGGGTATGAATGGCCATCAGAGGTGCTGCACCAACCAACATGAGGGGGTTAGAGATACGAAGCCAATGTCTTGAAGGTACCTTTTACTAATTAAATGGAAATAGCGCCACCATGCTTGCAAAATCTCAACGTCATCGAGAGTGTAAATAGGCCGAATAAATCCAGACATTATTTCCTATGAGCAATGTCCATAGGTGAGTTATTGAAAAAAGCAGTGTAATTACTGTATGCATCGGTGGGTTTAGTTTTACCACAGGACATACATTCAGTTGAGCCGCAATAGCATTCTCTATACTGGACAGCTAACAGAACACCAATTTGTCTATGTGTACAGAATCAGATTCAGAAGCCATTTATTGCCACATATGTTCTACAGTTTGACTTGGTACAACATAAGAATAAAATATAATAAAGTAAAATAAATTAATTCTTGCTTGTATAATTATCTTATCATAGAATTTTTAATCACTTCTGTTTATTACACTTTACCTTGGCAAAACCTAAACTGATATCTACACATGATGGAATAGTATCAGACCTTATTACAGTTATTTACAGTGACCTTTACATTATGTATCAAGCTTAAAATATAATAGCTGTTTAATGTGCATTTGTTACATTAGAAATAAACATTAAGTCGTAAAAATAAATAAATATTTTCTTTGGTTTTGCTGGTAGGAGAAGCTCGTTAGCACAACTGGGAGCACCCGGCCGGTCTTCGCATTGTATTTAAGCCCCAGTCCTCAGTCTCTCGGTTTTGTGAGAGCCTCATGGCTTTGTTTGTGGGAGCGCTGTTTCTTTGTCTTGTTGAACAACAAAACAATTAATCCTGTGTTTCTCCATTTTTGTCATGGCCCAAGAGCCAGGTTGTGACAATGGGAGGCTCGTCCGGGATTTGGACCAGGGAACTTCGCAGGAGGTCTATAGTTGTCATCAGCAGAGTGTACAAATTATTTGGTGTGGAGGGTGAGGAGGACTTTTGAATTGGTCCCGGAGGCGTATTGCCAACGTTTTCGGACATGGAGAATTTGCCCGTGACTTGACTGCTCATTTTGGGCGCTGGTGTGCTACATTCAAGGTGGAGTGTTTTGAGGAACTGTGTTAATTGGTAGTGCTGAAACAGTTTGGAAATAATATACTTGAGGTGATAGCGACGCACATTAGTGATCGAAAAGTGAAAAACTGTCACGGAGGCAGCTGCTTTGGAGGATGACTACGTGTTGACGCACAAGCAGAATTTTGGGGAGTAGCGTACTTGCCGTGCTGGCTCTGGTGAAAGTGCTCGGGTCGGTGGGGTCTATCCTGTTTATCAGCCTTTTAACCCTGAGACAAGGGGTTGAGGCATAGGGAGTCCAGATAATGTCTAACTTTTGCCATAGAAGAGGGCATTGGAGGGCAGCTTGTTATGCATATAAGGAGGGGCCGAGACAGAGTGGGGCTACAGAACAGCCAAGAGGGGCTTTTTTGGCAGGGATCTGGATATCCTCAGGTTGGGACCTATTTTAACTAAATATCTTTTATAATCATTTACACCTTTTCTTGGGTTTATCACAAAAAAGATAGTGTCTAAAGACCTGTTGCACAGCATCTACAAAGACTTGAAAGCCTTTTAGTTTCTATGTATATCTCTTAAGCATTACTTCAGAGACAACCGCAACCTCATCTGAAGAGTTTGAACTTGCCCAGGCAGGTCTTGGAAAAAGACATCTCAACATGGCCAGGGATATGGACAAAAAATGTGATGTTCATATTTGAAACATGCCACCATATCCTAGTGTTAGGCTTTTCCTAATGCAGATCTGATAGACAATGGGACAGTCCTGACTCCATCTCTCCCTCCTCCTACCTCCTCCTCCTACCTCTGTATCGCCCTTCACTTCCCCACCCCCCTCTCCAGTAACGACCCTCTCTATTCTGGAAAGCGATGTTAACAGGTTTCTTCCCGTCGGCAGTCGGGGGCTCTTCAGCAGAGCCGGATCCCCCACTGACTGACACTGGCATTTCCTTTATTGCTCTGCTTGTCCATTGTTATGCACCAACCGCCATGTCAAATTCCTTGTATTTCTAGTATATTTTGGCAAAAAATGTCCAGGCTCCCAAGTGTCACGCACTACCGCCACACATCGTATTTCTCACGCCCCGTTGGTTCCTCTCGATTTGCATCCATTTGCCCTAATGTGATGCAACGGCTCTGTTGCATCACATGTGCATCATGTGATTCCTCTGTTGATTCCTGGAATCCAGTATCCGTTTGATCTGATTTCATTCATGGTGATTCCCTTTCCTTGATGTTGAACCTTCTCATGACAATGAGATGAGGATCATCACATTACCAAGATGATAAAAATCATCAAATAATCATGGATCCTTGTGGATGATCACTGGGTGTTTCTCTGAAGTAAGGCGCGATGAATGTTTGTCTCCCTCCCACCTTGAGAATCCCATCTTGATCAAGGAAAGCATCCATGTGATGCAGTTTACTGTGGGATAGGAGTCGGGATCCTTTACTGATCAGCTTAATGTCTTCTGAATGCACTTGGATCTTTAAGTCTCTTATGATGACCTACTTCTCTTCTCGCTCCTGAACCGTGCTGTGACTTGCTGATTTATCCTTCTTTACACAACGAAGGAGACGTGCAACAGCTTGTGTGGCTTTATACCATGACGAAAACTTTGACAGGCGGTCAGAGAGACTTACTTGCTCTGTTGTTTGGGCATTCGGTGTTCGAATCCTTTTGACTTCAGGGTCTCCGATTGTGATTTCTGTGAAGACCGCTGTAGCTGGAGGTATTTCCTTCTCCCACAGAAACTCAGGTCATGTAAACCAGTTTGACGTGAGAAGCTGGCTTATACTTGAACCTCTTGAGGCAACGTCTGCTGGGTTCTTGTCAGTGGCAACAAATTGCCATTGTTGTGGAGTTGTGCTGAGATGTAGCTTCTATATCCTATTTGACACGAATGTGTGAAAACAACTCATTGCGAATGTATCCTAAAACTACTTTGGAGTCAGTCCAAAAGTATTCCCCAACCTCCTCAAGGCCAAGCTCCTCCTTCAGGATGTTGTTTGCTGTAACTGAGATGACAGCAGCAGTCACCTGGGGATGGTTAGGATCTTAATGGGAGCTACTCTGGTTATGGGGAAATCGAGAGTACAATGAACACTTCCATCCTCGTTCACTTGTCTCAGATAAGAACAGTGGCCATACCCGTATGTGCTTGCATCAGAAAAGTGGTGTAGCTCTCTTTTAGAACCCTTCCAAAGTCAGTTGGCACACACCAACATGGTATGTTCATTTTCTCCAGATTCACCAGATTGTCCTTCCATTGTTGCCACACTGGTTGCAGCTCACTGATGAGCGAGTCATTCCAACCAGTGCCATTTCTGCATGTTTCCTGAAGCACCCTTTTTCCAGTGAGTAGAAAGGGAGCGACAAACCCCAGTGGATCGTAAAGGGACGCAACTGTGGATAGAATGCCACGTTGTGTTGCCGGCTGATCCTTCAGACAGAAGGGAAATCTGAAGCAGTCAGTTTCAATGCTCCCGAGGATGCCAAGCGCTCTCTCCATCTTCGAATCAATGGGGGCGAGGTCAAGAGTGTTTGTTTCATTGGCGCGTTCAGATGGTGGTATAGGCTACTCACCAGCGCTAATCGCTTGTTACTCAAACTTGTGCAGTTTCAGCCGACCCATAGCACAGAGTTTCCGGACTTCCTTTACAAGCCGTATAGCTTCATTCACATTTTCTATACCCGTGACACCATTGTCAACATAGAAGTCTGTCAGGGGGAACAGGCTCTCATTTTCCTTGGCGAGATGTTTTAGTCCGTAGTTTGCACATCCAGGTGATGAATGCATCGAACAGATGAACCTTCATGCGGTATTCCCTCGGCTCTGCATTCAGGTTTCCATCCTTCCACCAAAGGAATCGCAGGTACTCTTTGTCGGCCTCACACATATGAAACATCTTCTCGATATCACACATCAGGGCAATGCAGTGCTGTCGGAATCTTATAACACCATCAAGATTGTTAACAGATCAGGGCCAGACAGTAGATAGTCGTTTAGGCGTTTAGTTCCCTTGTACTTGGCTGAACAATCAAAAACAACGCAAAACTTCTGTTTTTGAGTGATATACCCCGTGGTGAGGGTTATACCATTGTTCTCCGTCCTTCCTTTTGTCATTAACTTCCTCTGCGTCACCATTTTCTATAATTTCTTTCATGAATTTCATGTAATGCCCCTTGTACTTCTCATTGTTTAGGGGCTTTCTCTTGAGAGGATTGAGCCGGGCACTGACTGGTCGCTTATTGTCAGGGAGATCTGGTCTCTCTTTGAAGGTAGAGGCATCTCAAAGTGGCCATGACTGTTCCTTTGAATGACTTTCTTTAAAATGCCCAAAAAGCGCATGTCATCCTGAGACACCATTTTGCGTCTTTACTGACATCCTTAAAGTCGTACTCAAGAACCTTGATGGCATCGGATGGTGTCACTGGAGGAAGTTCTTTAACAGCAACTCTGTGACACAAGTTGGTGATGCTTAGTGAGTCATTGTGAGGTGATGAACAACCTACAATACTCCAGCCGAGGTCTGTGCAAACTGCATAAGGTTTGTTGTCTCCTGAGATTACAGTTGTGGTCAAAAGTTTACATACATATGTAAAGAACATAATAAGTTTCCCGTTATTTCTACAAGTCTGATTTTTCTCTGATAGAGTGATTGGAAGAGATACTTCTTCCATAGCATAGTCTGCTGTCCTTCAAATAATTTCTTCTTTCATCCAGAGACTGCCCAATAAACTCAGGGCAATAGTGTAGGCTATGTTTGCTGTTTTAACAGAACATGCAGGGGAACCTTAAGCCTGTCTTGGACTTGTTACGTGGAGAACAGAGGACCCAGATGCAGAGGTGCGGAAAAATGTCTTTTATTCTTCCCAAACTCGAACTAAGGGGGCTGCCGTCAGCAGACGCAGTCCGGGACAAGACTTACAGTAGATCTAGAAAAAGACAACGCTGGATTGGTAACACAAGGACAAGGCAACAGCTCAGCGTTCAACAACAGTCTGACAGGGGAGTAGAGAAACAGTGGTTAGAAATAGTCAAACAAATTAAGCAGTGAGCAGAAACAGGTGAGTTGAGAATCAGTGTGAGAGTTGATTGCTATGGAAAGCGGCTGTGGGCGTTTAGGGCGAGTGAAAGCATGAATGGGAATGAGGAGGTGTGTTAATGAGTATCAGCTGGGTGTGCGTGTGTGTGTAGAAAAACAAAACAAGGAGGAATCCGGATCATGACAGTACACCCCCCCCTCAACGAGCGCCCCTTGGCGCTCCCGAAGGCGGAGCCTGGCGGGTGCGGTGGAAGTCCTCGATGAGCGAGCGGTCCAGGACGTCCCGGGAGGGGATCCAGCATCTCTCCTCAGGACCGTATCCCTCCCAATCGACCAAATACTGGAAACCACGACCCCGAGGGCAAACATCAAGGAGTCTGCGGACAGTATGAATAGAGGACCCACCGGCCAGGGCGGGTGGTGGGGGGAACAGGACGGGTGGGCATCCGAACAACGGGTTTAAAACACGATACGTGAAAGACCGGGTGGATGCGACGGAGCTTTGAGGGAAGCCTGAGTTTGACAGCCGCAGGGCTAAGAACCTTAATAATGGGAAACGGACCGATGAACCGGGATGAAAGTTTACGGGAGCTAGACTGCAAAGGTAAATTTAGGGTCGACAGCCAGACGCGTTGCCCGCAAACGTATCTCGGAGCCCTTACGCGCCGACGGTTAGCGGATAAGCGAGTGCGTGATTTGGTACGACAGAGGGCAGTTCTCACTCTCTTCCGTGTGCGACGGCATCTCCGAATAAAAGCCTCTACAGACGGAACAGAAGCGTCGACCTCTTGGGAAGGAAAAAGCGGAGGTTGATACCCAAGGCAGCAGTTAAAGGGGGATAGTCCTGTTGCAGACGATGGCAGGGAGTTGTGTGCGTACTCCGCCCATGGTAATTGTTCGCACCAGGACGAAGGATCTTGGAACGCAAGACTGCGGAGCATGCGACCCAGTGTCTGATTAGCTCGTTCGGCTTGCCCGTTAGTTTGGGGGTGAAATCCCGATGACAGACTGACCGTGGCGCCAATCAGTCGGCAGAATTCCCTCCAGAACTGAGAGACAAACTGCGGACCTCTATCAGAAACAACGTCAGTGGGAAGACCGTGGAGTTTGAAAACGTGATTGACCACAGACTGAGCGGTCTCTTTAGCGGAGGGTAGTTTAGGAAGCGGAATGAAGTGAGCGGACTTAGAAAATCTATCGACCACGGTAAGGATGACAGTGTTACCCATGGATGGAGGGAGACCCGTAACGAAATCTAAGGCTATGTGCGACCAAGGACGCGATGGAGTCGGGAGAGGGCGGAGCAAACCGGCAGGGGGAGAGTTACCAGACTTGGTCTGGGCGCAGACAGGACAAGAGGATACAAAACGACGGACTTCCTGTTCGATGGTGGGCCACCAAAATCTCTGCCGAATAACGGCAAGAGTTCCCCTGACTCCAGGGTGGACAGCCAATTTAGACGAATGCCCCCACCGGAGGACGGCCGCGCGAACGGACTGGGGAACAAACAGTGACCGGTCAGGGCACCGAGGGGGCGTGACGGTCCGGCTAAGGGCCTGCTTAACGACCCGTTCGATTCCCCAGACCGCAGCTCCCACCACACACTCCTCAGGAAGGATGTTCTCCTTGGTCGAGGCGTTCTCAGAAGACCCCAAAAGACGAGAGAGAGCGTCAGGTTTAATGTTCTTCGATCCGGGTCTGTAGGAAATGGTAAAGTTGAATCGACAGAAAAAAAGCGCCCAACGAGCCTGACGAGCGTTAAGTCTTAGCAGATCTAATGTATTCAAGGTTTCTGTGATCCGTCCAGACTATGAACGGATGAGATGTCCCCTCCAACCAATGATGCCACTCTCCTAATGCAAGTCGGATCGCTAATAACTCTCGATTACCCACGTCATAATTCCGTTCTGTAGGGGATAGACGATGGGAAAAGAACGCGCAGGGGTGAACCTTATCATCGAGAGGAGAGCGCTGTGAAAGGACCGCCCCCACCCCAACATCCGACGCGTCGACCTCGACAATGAACTGTCTCTCAGTGTTGGGGTTGATGAGAATAGGAGCGGTGGTGAACAAGGTCTTTAGGCGATCAAACGCGGCTTGGGTGGCCTCGGTCCAAGAGAAGCGAGACTTGACTGAGGCGAGCGCAGTGAGTGGTGCGGCCACCTGACTAAAGTTGCGAATAAACCGTCTATAGAAATTGGCGAATCCCAAGAAGCGTTGGAGCGCGACACGGGAATCGGGAGCCGGCCAGTCAGTGACCGCCTTAACTTTAGAAGGATCCATGCCAATCCCGTCAGCGGACACGACCGACCCTAGAAAAGTCACTGACTGAGAATGAAATGTGCACTTCTCAGCCTTGACAAATAAGCGATTCTCTAAGAGGCGCTGTAGGACACGACGAACGTGATGGATGTGCACTTGGAGAGAGGGTGAGAAAATGAGTATGTCGTTGAGGTATACAAACACGAAAATGTTAAGCATGTCTCTCAAGACATCATTGACGAGGGCCCGAAAGACGGCGGGGGCGTTTGCGAGACCAAAGGGGAGGACCCGATATTCAAAGTGACCAAGGGGCGTGTTAACGCGGTCTTCCACTCATCTCCCTCCTTTATACGAACCAAATGGTACGCATTACGCAGATCTAATTTGGTGAAAACCTTAGCCCCCTGCAAGACCTCGAAGGCTGATGACATGAGAGGCAGAGGATACCTGTTCTTAATCGTGATGTCATTCAGCCCTCGATAATCAATGCACGGGCGCAGGGATCCGTCCTTCACAAAAAAAAATCCAGCACCAGCGGGAGAGGAGGATGGAACAATGGTGCCCGCGGCAATAGATTCCGAGAGGTACTTCTCTAACGCTTCGCGTTCAGGAGCAGATAAAGAGTACAATCGACCGCGAGGGGGAGTGGTACCGGGAATTAGATCAATCGAGCAATCATACGGTCGATGAGGAGGGAGGGAAGTGGCCCGAGAACGGCTGAAGACCGCCCGCAGATCGAGGTACTCCTCCGGCACACTGGTCGAACCGATCAGGAATCTCACGGGCATATATCGCCTCCTTAAGGGCAGAGTTAAGACCCTCCAAGAAGTGAGCAACCAGGGCTGGTTCGTTCCAGCCAGATGAGATGGCCAAAGTACGAAACTCAATGGCGTAATCTGTAACTGGACGTCTACCCTGTCGAAGCACGGCGAGGGCTCGAGAAGCCTCCTGTCCGTGGACGGATCGGTCGAATACCTTGATCATCTCCTCCTTAAATAACTCAAAGCGCTCAGTCACATCCGAATCCATTCCCCAGACGGCAGTTCCCCACTCGCGCGCCCTCCCCTTCAACAGGGAGATAACGAAAGCGATGCGCGCCGAATCACGTGCATAGGTGGTTGGCTGCAGGGAAAAGACGACCTCACACTGCTTGATGAAGGAGTGGCACTCAGTAGGTTCACCGGCATAGCACGGGGGATTGTTGATCCGGGGTTCAGCAGAACCTCCGCGAACGCTGGGGGCCTCCAGCTGGAACTGGAGCCGTGATGACAGGTCTGAAACTTGGGCGGAGAGGCTCTCCACCGCACGGCGTGCCTCGGAAATCTCCCCATCATGTCTTCCAAGAAGCGCTCCTGGGCCTCGATCGCCGAGCGAAAAGGTGCCTCCTCCGCTGGGTCCATCTTGGTCAGACTGTTCTGTTACGTGGAGAACAGAGGACCCAGATGCAGAGGTGCGGAAAAATGTCTTTTATTCTTCCCAAACTCGAACTAAGGGGGCTGCCGTCAGCAGACGCAGTCCGGGACAAGACTTACAGTAGATCTCGAAAAAGACAACGCTGGATTGGTAACACAAGGACAAGGCAACAGCTCAGCGTTCAACAACAGTCTGACAGGGGAGTAGAGAAACAGTGGTTAGAAATAGTCAAACAAATTAAGCAGTGAGCAGAAACAGGTGAGTTGAGAATCAGTGTGAGAGTTGATTGCTATGGAAAGCGGCTGTGGGCGTTTAGGGCGAGTGAAAGCATGAATGGGAATGAGGAGGTGTGTTAATGAGTATCAGCTGGGTGTGCGTGTGTGTGTGTGTGTGTGTGTGTGTGTGTGTGTGTGTGTGTAGAAAAACAAAACAAGGAGGAATCCGGATCATGACAGGACTGCGTGTGATTCTCTGTCTCTGTCACTATCTCTGTATGGAGGACGCTGGATTTGGCATTTCTTTCTGTGAGATGGCGTTTCTCTGTTGGTGACTCCAATAAGTTCAGTGCTTGAAAGGAGGTTATTCGATTACAGGCAATCTCTGCTTCCATTTCCATGAAAGTGACAAAATCCTTGAAGCTTGGAAATTCCAGCGTGTCTCTCATAACTCGAGTGGCCTGGCGGTTCCACCGTGATGCTGCCCAGTCAGGTAACTTAAGGACCAACTTCTGGTTCTCTTCAGTCATTCAGAATGCTGAGGCCTTTAACATGAGGCATTGCTTCCTGACAAGCATGAAGAAAGTCAGCAAATGTCCTGAATCCCTCTGCATCCATCAAAACTTGGATGACCTGCAACTTCCTGATGCTAAACTCAGAAAAAACAGAAGTTATCCTGATAGGCCCAGAGCGCCTTCGAAGCCAGCTGTCACGTGATACAGTTTTTATGGATGGAATTGCTCTGGTACCCAGCAGCACCGTCAGGAATCTGGGAGTTCTCTTCGACCAGGATATGACCTTCAACTCGCATATAAAGAAGACTTCAAGGACTGCCTATTTTCATCTACGTAACATATCAAAAATCAGGAACTTCCTGACTCAAAGTGATGCAGAAAAATTAGTTCATGCGTTTGTCACTTCCAGACTGGACTACTGTAATTCTTTGTTATCAGGCTGCTCTTGTAAATCTCTTAAGCCTCTCCAGTTGATTCAGAATGCTGCAGCACGTGTATTACCAAGAACTAAGAAAAGGGATCATATCACTCCTGTATTAACTTCTCTGCACTGGCTCCCTGTTAAATCAAGAATAGATTTTAAGGTACTTCTCCTCACCTACAAGGCACTTGCTGGTGAGGCACCGTTGTATCTTAAAGAGCTTGTAACACCTTATTGTCCTACAAGGCAGCTGCGCTCCATAGATGCTGGGTTACTTGTTGTTCCTATGGTTTTAAAAAGTAGGCTGGGGGCCAGAGCCTTCAGTTATCAAGCTCCTCTTTTGTGGAACCAGCTTCCACTTTCAGTCCGAGGGGCAGATTCGGTCAGCTCTTTTAAGGTAAAGCTTAAAACTTTCCTCTTTGATTGTGCCTATAGTTAGGGCTGGCTCAGGTTAGCCCGGACCAGCCCTTAGTTAAGCTGCTATAGGCTTAGAATGCCGGGGGACTTCTTAGGACACACCGAGCTCCTCTCTCACGCTCTCTTTCTACCATAATTCAAGTTTTATTAATATATTAACATGACTAATTCAGCTTCTTTCCGGGAGTTTTTTTGTGCTTTCTCCCCTAGCAGGTCTCCGTAGATCGTAGTTCCTTCTGGACCCTGGTCCTGACACCTACCGTGGCCCTGCTGACGCCTGCTGCTGCCATCATCATCATCATTATTAGTTTAGATATTAATCATATTACTGTACTCGTAAACCAACATTACCCTCTCCTAAAGTCTCTGTGCTCTCCCTCCCCACAGGCTTCTGTGGATGGTGGTTCTATGTGATGGTGGTTCTATGTGACGGTGGTTCTATCTGACGGTGGTTCTATGTGATGGTGGTTCTATGTGATGGTGGTTGCCCCTGCAGTGGTCCTGCTGTGCGCCTGGCTTACTACGCACAATTACTTCAATCATTTCTGTCATAGGAATTGCATGTATTATACATTGTTCATTCTGTACACATGGCATCCATTGTAGTCTGTCCATCCCGGGAGTGGGATCCCTCCTCTGACGTTCTCCCTAAGGTTTCTTCCCTTTTTTCCCTCTTGGAAGGGTTTTTCATTTTTTGGGGAGTTTTTCCTGTGCCGATGGTGGGTTTCGGGACAGAGGATGTCGTATGTGTACAGACTGTAAAGCCCTCTGAGGCAAATTTGTAATTTGCGATCTTGGGCTGTACAAAATAAAATGAATTGAATTGAATCCTTATTCTGGATCTTTGTCCAGCTTGCCAGTTTTTCTCTGAATGCTCTCTGTACAACAAACGGCTGACCATACCTGTGGTTGAGACGGTTCCATGCATCTTTGTAGGCCTCGTCATCATTTTTGTACAGTGTCTTTCGGGCTGGACCTCCTACATACTTTAAATAGTGCAGTTTCTGAGCAAACAAGATGTTGTTTCTGTCTATGAGTGATATGAATGAGGCCTTCCACTCTATGAACTGGATTGGGTGAAGGAAGCTACTAATAATATCTTGCCTACACCGGAGAGAGAGGACGGCACTTCAAATGAAGAGGTCTCAGGAGCTCAGAAGTCGGTTAAACAGGAAATAGTTTGCTTTGCTGGGACAGAGAACCCAGCGTATATGCTATCAATTGTGCCTGTAAAAGTGAGATCCGATAAAGGTGGAAGGTGTATAGAGACGTATGCTTTTATAGATCCTGGAAGTACAGACACGTTCGGTACAGACGAGCTACGAAAGAGACTGAATATTAGAAGAAAAACATTTGAGCACCATGGCTCAAGATGTACCTGGCTAACAGCGACTACTTGACAGTCATCACATGGTCTCAGAACTGGAAGTGTGTGGTCTTGAAGACACAAGGTATGTCCAGTGTTGAGAGGATCGAATGATATGAAAAATTGATAAAGGGTTTAGGATAGGAAAAGGGGACACATAACCGCAGTGCCTATGTTTTAACCTTACAAGTAAGACCAAAAACCTTTTGATAATACAATCAGCCGTATTATGGAGTACACATAAGAAATGCTTTTACCTAGGCTTGACCTAGGTATTCTAAGACATATAAAGTCATCCTTGTTGACACACCTGCAAGTGGTCTTATTTTTGTATGTGCATGTGTCAGGAATGCGTGGGGGAGGCAGGACTCAAACGCAGACTTCTCCGTAAACAAAATACTTTAATAGTCAAAAAGGGAAAATCAAAGGCCCAAGGGGCAAAAACACACAGGCAAGAAACTATGAACATCCACGACAATAGACAATGACGTGACAAGTGACACGAGAGACACACGGCTTAAATACACAAGGGAGGTGCAGGTGATTGGACACAGGTGGAAACTATTAGACGATCACAGGGGATGACAGGACAAGGCAGGAAGTGAAGTTACCCAGGGACACGAGTGGCAGAAAACTACAAAATACAACAGGAAGTGAACCACACCGTGACAGTACCCCCCCCTTAAGGGCCGAATTCCAGACGGCTCACACTAGAGCGAACAAGGGGTGGGGGGGAGGGAAACCGAGACGTTGGTCGGACCACCGAAACTCTGGCGGGCGGCCGGCGGCCGGGCGGGCCAGGCGACCGACGGGAGCCTCTGGGGGTCGGCCTGGAGGACAGGCACACTGCCGGGGAGCCTCCGGTGGTCGGCCCGGCGGACGGTCATTTGGCCGGCTCCGGAGCGGCGACTGCAGGGCACGGAACGTCTCTGGAAGTAGTCGGCGGTAGCTCAGGGACACGGGAAACCTCCGGGGTAGTCGGCGGTAGCTCGGGGACACGGGACACGTCCGCAGTAGTCGGCGGCGGCTCCAGCTCGGGGACACGGGGACACTGTAAAATGCACAATATATATTGATATGTTTGTGTTATGGACAAAAGTGACAGCAGTTCTGCGAGGAGGTGATGCCTACGTGCAGGTGGACACTTGGTAGGGGGGATTTATGTGGGGATTTTCAACCGGAGAACCAGGTTTTTTATTCTTCTTTTGGCTTTTTTTTTAGCTTTTGCTTTTTTAGGGCCTGAGCAGACTGAATGTCGGGCGAAGAATTCTTCCTTATTATTTCAACACTTCAATCGCACTTTTGAGGCCTTTATCATATCATTTATCATCAAAACTGAATTTTGGCGTGTGCATCATAAATTTGGATATTCTTGGTTGCACATTTGGGGAGAAAAAAATGTCTCTAGCGCCCCCTGGAAGTGCTCCCTCTGGGGAAATTATTACCCAGTTTCACCGATTGAATTGACACCAACACACAGGTGCTCTTGGATATGCTCTACAAAAAAGTCAATCACGGAATGCAAATGTGCCTAACTAGATTTTCCGCCATTTTGAATGTTGTTATAAACACGTTTTTGCGAACTCCTTTGTGAGTTGAACTTTGTGATTCTCAGGAAATTCTCAGGAAATCATTATTGGGTCAATGTTATTAAAAGATTGTTAATGTCTCATTGGGTTTCAAAGTTATGGACCAATGAATTTGAAGGGGGTGTGGCCTAAAAGTGAACGACCTATAACTTCAAAAGTAATTGGCCCTCATCTTCTAGGATATGTTCACATTGTTTCTGAACACACACAGATTTTTTTCAGAATATTCAAACTTTAGGGGGCGCTGCACTCAATCGCTGAATATTGAAAATCAAATTTTAGATTTACAAACGATCAAAGTCCTCAGAGTATAAACCTGATTGGTTCCAAGTTCGGGCAAATTGATCCTGACACTTGTGCGGTCAAAAGTTATTAAAATCAAGAGTTTTTGTGAAACTACCTCGGCGTGGCCTGTCGTCCATTTTGGTTGATTTCGGTCGCATTTCTTGACAATGTAAAATGTTATAACTCCCAAGGAGCAGTCACATTTCTGGCCAAAATGTCATGTCAGCCCAGGCCTCCTGCTGGTATCATGTGGAGGGATGTGGCTCCAAACTGAGGCCCATTCAGACTCCCTGATTATACGTCACTTCCATCTGCCCAGGCAACCAAGCCGCTTTCAATCTACAAATCACCTTGCAGTATATCTACCCCGGTTCCTCATCTACTCGTCGCCAGATCGTTGTTTCCACTAACCTGGTAGTACTTACGCTTGGCTGTTCTGTTGACAAATGTCTCAGAGATATTGGTTTGTTGTTTTTCTACGTTCCTCTGACCCTGTATTCTAAATTCTCCCACACTACTCCACTCCTCCGTTCAAAACATTGAACATTGCATGTGAATGGATCGGGTCCAGTCTACATCCAGGTCAAACCCTGAAACCCTTATCCATCCCCAAAAGCATCAGCTAAATGACATGTAATGTAATCATAAAGCACACCCAGCAACTGCTTTGGTCCAGGTGCATTCATTTGGAGGCCACAGCTGTGATCCAGCTGTGCAGATTTCTGCTCCATATCAGCAGAGTAGGCTTGAAAATAATGAATCAAGTTGGTCAAATCGCCCACTGTGACATGTCTGTCCACATCCTCACTGTAGAGAAATTGTCCACTTGATAAAAGCATAGCTCTGCTCTCTTCAGGAAGCCACCCACGTTGTCATACAGCGTGTGTAGTTCTCAATTTATTATTTCTTGATGGAGCAGAAGTGGTGTGATTAGCTCCCGTTCTCTGCCTTGACTGAATGATGATGGTGATCCTACATATTTTATTTACTTTTTGCATTGACCTTTTGGCACACGGGTCGTCAGTCCAGTTAAAAGTCAGCCTAGCTTATTTTTCTCAACCTCTATAGGCAACATAGAGAACTCTCTTCAGGAATTTTCAATCGTCACTAATCTCAACTGTCACAGAGCAAATACCACCGGAATGTTTTTAATCTCTCAACAAAATTGATCTTATCTCGGGCTCAGAAATACCGAGAAATCATTTTAGACTCTGCTACAAGCGGACCATTACATTACATTACATTACATGTCATTTAGCTGACGCTTTTATCCAAAGCGACGTACAATAAGTGCATTCAACCAAAGGGTACAAACTCAGGAGAACAAGAAACAAGAAAGTGCAATTTCCTCAAATAAGCCAATTTACAATTTGCTATAGATGAGTGACGTTACAAGTACAATTTAAGTGCTACAGTTTGTTAGTCTTTAGTCGGTGTAGAGTCTGAAGAGGTGTGTCTTTGGTTTGCGGCGGAAGATGTGAAGGCTCTCTGCGGTCCTGATGTCTTCAGAGAGCTCGTTCCACCATTTCGGCGCAAGGACAGCGAAGAGTCGAGAGACCTAGTCGAGTGTTTTGCTCTCAGTGAGGGAGGGACGGTAGTTTGCAGATGCAGAGCGGAGAGTGCAGGTTGGGATGTAGGGTTTGACCATGTCCTGGATGTAGCTGGACCCGATCCATTCGCAGCATGGTACGTGAGCACCAATGTTTTGAACTGGATGCGGGCGGCCACCGGTAGCCAGTGAAGAGAGCGGAGGAGTGGAGTAGTGTGGGGAGAATTTCGGAAGGTTGAAGACCAGTCGAGCTGCTGCATTCTGAATGAGCTGCAGAGGTCGAATGGCGGTGGCAGGGAGACCAGCCAGGAGGGAGTTGCAGTAGTCCAGGCGGGAGATGACAAGAGCCTGAATCAGTACCTGCGCTGCCTTCTGAGTGAGAAGGGGACGTATTCTCCTGATGTTGTAGAGCGTGTATCTACAGGATCGCGTTGTCGCGGCGATGTTGGGAGTCAGGGAGAGTTGGCTGTCGACACTGTACATCTCCAAGCTACATGGAACCTGCCCGGCCTGGAGCTCCTGAAGACGTCTCTGTCCCTCCCCGTGTGTGATGAGGTGTGGAGTGAGTGGGTGCAAGTGTCCGTAGTGGATTTACCTCAGGCTGACCCAGGGGCTCACCGGAGTCCGCCGCTCGGCCTCAATGAAGAAACTTTTCAAAAAACTTCAGAGGCTCAGAGCGAACTCGGTTTTATTTACTTTTACTACAGAACAAAGATCAGATTTTAACGAGTTACAGAGAAAAAGGATAATAAAATGTTGAACCGTCCAGCAAAAAGCATGAACAAACCAATGACCCCAAAACAACTCTTCTCTGGTTGAAGTGAATAATACCAAGTCCGGATGAGGCCATAAATCCCCCCCAGTGTCCACCTGCATTTGAGCCTCCCATCTCCTTGCAGAACCGTTGTCACTTCTGTCCATTACCTAACACAAACATCTCTGTCTGTCTTACACACTTCTGACTGAGCAGTCACTAACCCTAACCATGATGAACCCTATAGAGACCTTGTCTGCCCCACGGACACACTTATCTAAGTTAAAGGTAAACAACCAAGGAGTTGTAGTAGATAACTTAATTAAAGTTAAAACTAATAATGCAATAGTGCAACAAAATAGGAGAATTAAAGGGGGTCTTTTTCTTCTTTCACAGTTCTTAACGAGTTTGGTCCTTAAAACGGACAAGGTAATTATTGTGGGTGACTTTAACATTCATGTGGATGTCGACAACGACAGCCTTAGTACTGCATTCCTTTCATTGTTAGATTCAATTGGTTTCTGTCAGTGTGTAAATAAACCAACTCACTGTTTTAACCACACTCTCGACTTGGTTCTTGTGTATGGGATTGGGATTGAACATTTAACAATTTTTCCACAGAACCCTCTCCTGTCGGACCATTGTCTGATAACCTTTGAATTTCTACTATCAGAACCACCTCCTCCTGCCAAGGGTTTCTACAGTCGACGCTTATCGGATACCGCTGTAGCCTTATTTAAAGAAGCCATTCCTTCTGCTCTAAGTTCAGTGCCCTGCCTCAAGATACAAGAAGACTCCTGTGAGAACCTCAGTCCGTCCCAGATCGATCATTTTGTCGATACTGCTACAGGCTCTTTGAGAGTGGCGCTGGACGCTATTGCTCCTCTGGAAAGAAGAATAGCAACAAGAAGGAAGTTTGCTCCTTGCAGCCCCTTTTTCCGGGGGAGGGATGAACTAATCCAGCAGCTCAAAGTTTTTCAATGTGTTGCTATGGTGATTTAGCCAAACCTGCTTCGGGGAACCGAAAAGCCTGATCTACGTCATCTTATCGTGAAAATGATCCGGCTAACTCTATTAGCCACGTGCGAGGAACAGGGCCCAGACGCAACTGAGCTGTTTTTCTACTGTGTGACGGAATGTGTTTTTTTATATTTAGTTAATGCTTTTGCTGCGTGAAATAAAAGATTTGAATCCTGTCATTCACATTAAGGAAATAAAATTCCTGTGTCTGCAGCTCAATTGCGACTTGATAATGTCACCGAAGAAATGGCACTACAACACTATAATGTAGTTGTACCAGTGGTGGGTCGTCGGGCCCTAAAAAGTTAAAGCTATTTCATAATTTACATTTTGATGAAACACATACCTAGAGCTTTGCCCACTAGCATCTGATAAAACAAATCAACAGGTAGATGGCTAACTAGCTCCTGGGTGTAGACAGTGGTTTTCCAACAATCAGAAATCAGGAACATTTATTGCCAAATTACGTTAGACATACAAGGAATTTGACATGGCGGTTGGTGCATAACATCAGACAGTAAGACAGTGGACAACAATAACACAGTGCAGGAGAATGACATTCAATTTAATTTTGTTCAATTTACAAAATGACTATTTAAATCTACAGTATAAAGTAAAAGAATATAAACTACAGGAATATAAAAGACAGAAGGAAAATAAAACGAAGGTGTTGAGGCGAACTCTACACAACTGTACTGTGAGTGTATGTACATATGGAGTGTGAAGGGATGTGCAGGGGAGTGACCGTTGGAAAAAGGGATGTCGGAGTCAGTCAGTGGGCGACCCGGGTCTGTCGATGAACGCGACTGCCGCCATTATTAAACAAAGTGAAATTCTGTGGTTGACAAGAGACACCCATGATTGTTTGGTCAGACTGCTCATATTGTTTGGTATACATTTAGAACACAGAGAGTCACACATGGCATACGGAACAGGCACCACAGACAGACAATACTAGAGTATGACTTTCACAGGTGGAGGGGTCACTTTTGCACATCTGCAATGACATACTATCAGTTTTTTTATCTATCACAAAAGGCTGGGGGAAAGGACGAGGGACGGGGGGGATGCAGGAGGATGGATCCCTGCTTTCACTACAAGCTACTACTGTGGCAACAAGGAGGACAATAAAAAGAAACTACTTTTGTTACGGATCAGGCTTTTTAGGACATGGGTCTTCGGCCTTTATTCTGTTGAGTGATTATAACATTGCAATTTCCAGGCAGCAAATGTGGCCGGTTATGTCAGCTTGGTCTCCTAAATAAGAAATTTGTTATTGGCGCCTCACGGATCTGTTTAATCAGAATGTGCAGGGAGGAAGATGGGGGCAAAGCGGGGCTGAGATGTAGAGACAGCTATGTATGCATGAAACCCAAAGATATTTGAACCTAAATATTTATATTTGACCAAACCTGAACTGAACCTGAACCACTTGGGTGTGCTTTGGGGGGGGCGGCTCACGGCTGCGCTCGTTGAGAAGAGTGAGAATGCCACGTGCATCACGTCAGTCACAAAATGTCTCAAATTACACCAGAAAAATTTGTCGCTGCTGCTTTTCTTTTTGTTCTTTTGTTCACTTCACTAATAGTTAACCAAAAGAACTTTTTTTTTTATGTCAAGGATTAAACAGCGTAGAAATGCTTATGACCGACCCCCATTACTTGGAGGACACAGCTGTTTCACTGACTCACACAACACTGGTGGTCCAGGTGTTATCATTATTAAAATATGGTAATGTTTTTAACACTGGATGAAGGGTTATCACATCTGTGAGCAGTCCAGCGGGCTGGAGATGCTCATCGATGGATGTGGTGGTAGTGAAAACAAGTGGCTATTATACTGGTTACTATCCAAAGTGTGCGATGCACACATCCACACTATTTATTTTTGGTTCCACACCTTTTACGGAGGAGGTCCGGGTGAAAAGCATTATTGTAGCTGATACAAGAGGAATAAGAATGTAAGACCCAAACTATAATAATCCAGAATGAATTGTCATTGGTTCTTATACACACACAAAACCCACAAGACCATTCTCTGCATGAGTATTAATAGCATACCTGCAAACAAGGGGTGAAAAAGAAAAGGGGTGTTGAGAGAGTTAAGTATAATCCAAAAGGTGAGCCGATGCACAACAATGTATCATACATATTAGGATGGTGCAGTGTGATCTTCTTCAAACAAACATCACATTGGGACAAACCATGGCCTCCATGTTGTGTGATGAACCCTCAAAGCTTTTAAACTACGGCCTTTTGTGGGTTCTGCCCAAAAGTCTATCTGATCTGATAAAGATCACAGATTGGGCCCAAACACGGTAATAATAATATGAATCCAGTGCCAAGACTCGACACGTCACATCAAAGATGTTTTATTGCAAAGATCACAAAATCACCTTTTCTCCTTGTCTCACTTTAATCTCAGTCCCCCCCCTCCAAAAAAAACTCTTTACCAAAACCATATTTTGATTTCAAAACAGCCGAAAAGCAACATGTTTCCAAGTATGTAATAAGATGTGTCATACAATACATCACGGCCAGGCATTGCATTGCAAAAGAAATCAGATTTTATATCCTAGTTGCATTTGTCAAGAGCTGTTAGCTTTATGAACTCAGGTAGTCCAGATAGTTTGGTTCAAAATTGATAGCACAGTGAAAACCATCACCCTTCTTTCAATGCTACACCATGTTGTGCACACAC
This sequence comes from Gasterosteus nipponicus, assembly GCA_014132575.2. Classification (NCBI taxonomy): domain Eukaryota; kingdom Metazoa; phylum Chordata; class Actinopteri; order Perciformes; family Gasterosteidae; genus Gasterosteus; species Gasterosteus nipponicus. The sequence goes on along the minus strand of BMAF01002842.1, from coordinate 194,134 downwards.
GACTTGGAAACAGGGAAACCCATTTTGGCATTGAGACATTTGATTTCTCGCAATGCAACCAACCCAAACAGCAGAAGGGTCTGTATATTGTTGCTTCAGTTATATAAACAAATCTTCTCAATCTATTCTGCAGCCAAGCATAACCATACCCTGTGTATATTAGATATTACATTTAACAATGTGAATAAGCTCACATTTTGGAACATCGTTGTCAGAAATACTGTAATCCAGAAAATCCAGGGTTTGGTCTCTCTCTGTGCCCCCCAACGGACAAAACAATATAGTGCAGTTATGGAATTCAAGGGAACATATGATTATGATCCTTTGTTATCAGGGTGACTATCTCCTTCTGTGGAGAGCAGCCAATCACTGGAAAGGCCCTGAGCCAAGACTCTTATCCCACTGATAACCCTGCTGCTCTAACTGGTCCAGCAGTTTATCCACTGAGTGTTCTTTGTTCTCTAGTTTTACATATGTCTCCCAGTGATCAGGTCCAGCCGAGGCCAGCTTTGGCAGATTTGCTTTTCTGCAGCCTCCACAACCTTGTTCACACAAACCTGTGAACCAGTCTCTTCGGTAAGTACCACTTGATTCATTTTGCCCTCCTCCTCCGTTTTATGGTGACCGTCCGGCATACCAGTTCCAGCTCTATACGAGTTAGTCCTGTAGCTCATACTGTGGCAGCGCCTCGGCTGGATGGCTGGCATATCTATCTTGTCCAGCGTGGATAAAGAGGTGGCGGACACCAGGCAACTGTTGAGCTTGACAAGTGGGGGGGGCAGCAAATTGAAGCTGGCACTGCCCCCGTGCTCAGCCCCAAACTGTGTGTAAAAGTCTGTCTGACTAGAATTACATGAGTTGGAGTAGCATGAGTGGAGGGAGAGCGGAGGCTCTGACTCGTGGTCGTGGAGGACTTCTGTCTGAAGAACTGCTTGCTGGTAGATGCCCTCCACAATGCGCTCTTGGTCTCTGGGGTGTCTGGTGAGAAGCAGCGGCTCAGAGCTGGCCAGCTGCAGCAGGATGTTGAGATGGGCAGCTGGTAAACTGCTCACCCAGTGGTAGGGTCTAGCCATGGAGTTGGCTGCAGCTCTTTCTTTAAGTTCTGCCAAGTGAACCGTTGCGGACACAGAGCAGATTACACTGCGCATCTGAGCCAGCAGCATCTGAGTCTCTCTGTCCCTGTTCTCATACAGGATTGTGGTGGCACATATTAGGATGAAGAGTCCAACCCCCATGATGACAGGACCCAGCAGCTTTATCCGCTCACTGTGGATGGGACTGGCTGTGTGAGCTGGCTTACCTTCAAGACTCGATCCAGATGTCTGTGACTCAGAGACATTTTTCCCATCTGTTGGCCCCAGGATGGAAGTTCTCTGTAACCAGTAGGGCCAGTATCCTGCCACAGCCAGAGCAGTGCCAACAACCACCACGATGACCCCCAGCACCAAGAAGGCTCCAGGTATGGAGCGGATGCGAAGTCTGCCTTGAATCAAACCGTCCTTCTTTCTTCCTCTTAAGGTAAAAGTAGACGTCTGTCGGCAGGGATGTGAAGGGGGTGTAACACCCTTGCCATTCTGGGTCTTCATGGCTCAGGTAAGTACAGAGCTACTGATCAACCCTGTGAGAGAAGTGATGACATTTTAAGAATTACTGCAGTTTTAACAACATATCAAATACCTTCCAGCCTGTATCTGGGCGTGGAAATACATCAGTCAGCTTAATGTTTTAAACTTTGGCCTGATAAGATCACACATATGGAGCAAGTCTCTAATTCATTTCTTATGGAACTAAGGAAAGGGATCATAATGCTCCGGTATTAGTTTCTCTGCACCGGCTCCCCAAAAATGTAAGGTACTTCTCCTCACTTACAAGGCCCTTGCTGGTGAGGCACCGTCTTTATCTTAAGGAGCTTATAATACCATATTTCCCTACTAGAGAGTATTAAGTATAATTTTGGCTAAACAGTTAATCTCCAACAATTCAATTCAATTCATTTTATTTTGTATAGCCCATAATCGCAAATTACAAATTTGCCTCAGAGGGCTTTACAGTCTGTACACATACAACATCCTCTGTCCCGAAACCCACCATCGGCACAGGAAAAACTCCCCAACAAATGAAAAAAAAACCTTCCAAGAGCGAAAAAGGGAAGAAACCTTAGGGAGAAAGTCAGAGGAGGGATCCCACTCCCAGGATGGACAGACAACAATTGATGCCATGTGTACAGAATGAACAATGTATAATACATGCAATTCCTATGACAGAAATGATTCAAGTAATTGTGCGTAGTAAGCCAGGCGCACAGCAGGACCACTGCAGGGGCAACCACCATCAGATAGAACCACCGTCAGATAGGACCACCATCACATAGAACCACCATTCACAGAAGCCTGTGGGGAGCGAGAGCACAGAGACTTTAGGAGAGGGTAATGTTGGTTTACGAGTACAGTAATATGATTAATATCTAAAATAATAATGATGATGATGATGGCAGCAGCAGGCGTCAGCAGGGCCACGGTAGGTGTCAGGACCAGGGTCCAGAAGGAACTACGATCTACGGAGACCTGCTAGGGGAGAAAGCACAAAAAAACTCCCGGAAAGAAGCTGAATTAGTCACGTGCATTAATAAAACGTGAATCATGGTAGAACGAGAGCGTGAGAGGAGCTCGGTGTGTCCTAAGAAGTCCCCCGGCAGTCTAAGCCTATAGCAGCTTAACTAAGGGCTGGTCCGGGCTAACCTGAGCCAGCCCTAACTATAGGCACAATCAAAGAGGAAAGTTTTAAGCTTTACTTTAAATGGATTCAGATTTACACTTGGAGAGTCATATCAAATCAGTAACAAAATCGGCCTACTACCACCTCAAAAATGTAGCACGACTTAGAGGGCTCATGTCAGCTCAAGACTTAGAAACACTTGTACATGCCTTTATAACTAGTAGGCTAGACTATTGACTATTGACTATTGCAGGTCTTCCAAAAAAAACTGTCAGGCAGCTCCAGCTTGTTCAGAACGCTGCTGCTAGAGTTCTAAAAAGACCAAAAAATGTCAGGGTTGAGGGTGGAAGGCAGGACTCAAACGCAGACTTTTCCAAAACAAAAGACTTTAATAGTCAAAAGGTCAAAAAACACAGGAACCGGGGCAAAAGCACACAGGCGAGAAACTACGGCGATCCAAGACGAAAGACAATGACGCGACCAGTGACACAGGAGACACACTGCTTAAATACACAAGGGAGGTGCAGGTGATTGGACACAGGTGGAAACTATTAGACGAACACAGGGGATGACGGGACAAGGCAGGAAGTGAAGTTACCCGGGGACACGAGTGGCAGAAAACTACAAAATAAGACAGGAAGTGAACCACACCGTGACAGTACCCCCCCTCAAGGGCCGACTTCCAGGCGGCTCACACTAGAGCGAAACAAGGGGAGGGGGGGAGGGAAACCCGAGACGTTGGTCGGACCACCCGGGAAACTCTGGCGGGCGGCCCGGCGGGCGGCCAGACGAGCGGGGAGCCTCTGGGGGTCGGCCCGGGCGGGCCAGACGAGCGGGAGCCTCTGGGGTCGGCCCGGCGGGCGGTCCTTTCGCCGGCTCCGGAGCGGTGACCACAGGGCACGGAACGTCTCAGGAATGGCAGGCTCTGAGAAACGGGAAACCTCCGGGGTCGTCGGCGGCAGCTCAGGGACACGGGAAACCTCCGGGGTAGTCGGCGGCGCCGGCTCGGGGACACGGGAAACCTCCTGGGTAGTCGGCGGCGACGCCCCCAGTCCCCGCTCCGAGACTCATGGCCCCGACGCCCCCAGTCCCCGCTCCGAGACTCATGGCCCCGACGCCCCAGTCCCCGCTCCGAGACTCATGGCCCCGACGCCCCAGTCCCCGCCTCCGAGACTCATGGCCCCGACGCCCCAGTCCCCGCTCCGAGACTCATGGCCCCGACGCCCCCAGTCCCCGCTCCGAGACTCATGGCCCCGACGCCCCCAGTCCCCGCTCCGAGACTCAGATTCCCTCCCCTCCCGCCCCATGGTCCTCTCCCACCCTCCCGTTGGTAATTTGAGGGCCGTCTGGGATCCGGCCCTTGAGGGGGGGGCTATGGGGTGGGTTATGGGGGGGGCTGAGCCGACTGCGGAGGTGTTCCGTGTCCCCGAGCTGGAGCCGCCGCTGACTACTGCGGACGTGTTCCGTGTCCCCGAGCTGGAGCCGCCGCTGACTACTGCGGACTTGTTCCGTCTCCCCGAGCTACCGCTGACTACTGCGGACGTGTTCCGTGTCCCCGAGCTGGAGCCGCCGCCGACTACTGCGGACGTGTTCCGTGTCCCCGAGCTGGAGCCGCCGCCGACTACTGCGGACGCGTTCCGTGTCCCCGAGCTGGAGCCGCCGCCGACTACTGCTGACGCGTTCCGTGTCCCCTTGCTGGAGCCGCCGACTACTGCGGACATGTTCAATGTCCCCGAACCCGAGTCGCCGCCGACCCCCCCGGAGGTTTCCCGTGTCCCCGAGCCTGCCATGCCAGAGACGTTCCGGAGCTGGCTAAATGACCGTCCGCCGGGCCGACCACCGGAGGCTCCCCGGCAGTGTGCCTATCCGCCAGGCCGACCCCCAGAGGCTCCCGCCTCCGCCCGCCGGCCGCCCGCCAGAGTTTCCCGGGTGGTACGACCAACGTCTCGGGTTTCCCCCCCCACCCCTTGTTTCGCTCTAGTGAGCCGCCTGGAAGTCGGCCCTTAAGGGGGGGGGTACTGTCACGGTGTGGTTCACTTCCTGTTATATTTTGTAATTTTCTGCCACTTGTGTCCCCGGATAACTTCACTTCCTGCCTTGTCCCGTCATCCCCTGTGATCGTCTAATAGTTTCCACCTGTGTCCAATCACCTGCACCTCCCTAGTGTATTTAAGCCGTGTGTGTCTGTTGTCACTTGTCGCGTCATTGTCTTTCGCCACGCTTGTTCTTGTCTTTCGTCTTGGATCGCCGTAGTTTCTTGCCTGTGTGCTTTTGTCCCCGGTTCCTGTGTTTTTTGCCCTTTGACTATTAAAGTCCTTTTGTTTCCTGCAAGTCTGCATCTGAGTCCTGCCTTCCACCCCCAACCCTGACAACTTGCCCCAACTCTGACCACGTTTAAGACTGAAAACTTTTATGTTCAGCGTCGCCTTCTGCTAAATTTGACCTACATTGCACTTTTAACCTCTTCTTTTAATTAAACAATTTAAATAAGATTTTAATTTATAATTTTATTTACCGTTTTTAATTGTCTTTTAATTCCTGCACTTTATTTCACTTTATTGTGTGAAATGTTATGATGTGAAGCACTTTGAGTCTGCCTTGTGTATGAAAAGCGCTATACAAATAAAATTGCCTTGCCTTGCCTTAAAAGAGCTGACCGAATCTGCCCCCCGGACTGAAAGTGGAACCTGGTTCCACAAAGGAGGAGCTTGATAACTGAAGGCTCTGGCCCCCAGCCTACTTTTTAAAACCATAGGAACAACAAGTAACCCAGCATCTATGGAGCGCAGCTGCCTTGTAGGGCAATAAGGTGTTCCAAGCTCTTTAAGATACGACGGTGCCTCACCAGCAAGTGCCTTGTAGGTGAGGAGAAGTACCTTAAAATCTATTCATGATTTAACAGGGAGCCAGTGCAGAGAAGTTAATACAGGAGTGATATGATCCCTTTTCTTAGTTCTTGTTAATACACGTGCTGCAGCATTCTGAATCAACTGGAGAGGCTTAAGAGATTTACAAGAGCAGCCCGATAACAAAGAATTACAGTAGTCCAGTCTGGAAGTGACAAACGCATGAACTAATTTTTCTGCATCACTTTGAGACAGGAAGTTCCTGATTTTTGATATGTTACGTAGATGAAAATAGGCAGTCCTTGAAGTCTTCTTTATATGCGAGTTGAAGGTCATATCCTAGTCGAAGAGAACTCCCAGATTCCTGACGGTGCTGCTGGGTACCAGAGCAATTATTCCATCCATAAAAACTGTATCACGTGACAGCTGGCTTCGAAGGCGCTCTGGGCCTATGTGGATAACTTCCGTTGTTTCAGAGTTTAGCATCAGGAAGTTGCCGGTCATCCAAGTTTTGATGTCTCCAAGACATTCTTGAAGTCTAACTAGCTGGTCCGTCTCTTCTGGCTTGATCGACAGATACAGTTGAGTATCGTCTGCATAACAATGGAAGTTTATGCGGTGTTTCCTGATCGCCCAAAAGAAGCATATAGAGGGTAAATAAAATCGGTCCAAGTACAGAACCTTGTGGGACTCCGTGACCAACATTGGTGGTCTTTGAGGATTCACCGTTTACAAGCACAAACTGGGATCGATCCGATAAGTAGGATTTAAACCAGCTGAGTGCAGTTCCTTTGATACCAATTAAATGTTCTAGTCTCTGCAACAGGATACAATGGTCTATGGTATCATAGAGGTCCAGCACTGTTTCTGTACTGTGATGCGCTCGAAATCCTGACTGGAAATCCTCAAACAAAGAATTGTTTTGTAGAAAGTCACATAATTGATTTGCGACGGATTTCTCAAGGGTCTTAGAGAGGAAGGGAAGATTAGAGATAGGTCTGTAGTTAGCCAACACCTCTGGAGCAAGAGTAGGTTTTTTAAGAAGAGGTTTAATTACAGCTACCTTGAAGGACTGTGGTACATGTCCTGTCAACAAAGACAGATTCATAATATCTAATAAGGATGTGCTAACTAAAGGAAAAACTTCCTTAAGCAGCTTGGTCGGAATCGGATCCAGGAGACAAGTAGAAGATTTAGACTTTGAAAATAAAGAAGTCAGTTGATCAAGGTTGATGGAAGAGAAGGCATCCAAACAGGCATCAGGGCCCACTGCTGCATCCAAGGTTCCTACATCGGAGGACAGGTCGGCACTGGTTGAAGACAGGAGACCATCAATTTTCTCTTTGATAGTCAGAATCTTATCATTGAAGTTCATGAAGTCGTTACTAGTGAGGTCCAAAGGAATACACGGCTCGACAGAGCTGTGACTCTCTGTCAGTCTGACTACAGTGCTGAAGAGAAACCTGGAGTTGTTTTTATTCTATTAATGATGAGTAATAAGATGCTCCTGCGTTACGGAGAGCCTTCTTATACATTTTAAGGCTGTCTTGCCAAACTAGCCTAGATCCTTCTGATTTGGTGGAACGCCATAATCGTTCAAGTTTCCGCACAGTTTGCTTTAGGTTCCGTGTTTGAGGGTTATACCACGGAGCAGACTTCCTTCTTGTTGCTATTCTTCTTTCCAGAGGAGCAATAGCGTCCAGCGCCACTCTCAAAGAGCCTGTAGCAGCATCGACAAAATGATCGATCTGGGACGGACTGAGGTTCTCACAGGAGTCTTCTTGTATCTTGAGGCAGGGCACTGAACTTAGAGCAGAAGGAATGGCTTCTTTAAATAAGGCTACAGCGGTATCCGATAAGCGTCGACTGTAGAAACCCTTGGCAGGAGGAGGTGGTTCTGATAGTAGAAATTCAAAGGTTATCAGACAATGGTCTGACAGGAGAGGGTTCTGTGGAAAAATTGTTAAATGTTCAATCCCAATCCCATACACAAGAACCAAGTCGAGAGTGTGGTTAAAACAGTGAGTTGGTTTATTTACACACTGACAGAAACCAATTGAATCTAACAATGAAAGGAATGCAGTACTAAGGCTGTCGTTGTCAACATCCACATGAATGTTAAAGTCACCCACAATAATTACCTTGTCCGTTTTAAGGACCAAACTCGTTAAGAACTGTGAAAATTCAGAAAGAAATTCTGAATAAGGACCTGGGGCCCTGTACACTATTACAAAGAGAACCGGCTGGATTATTTTCCAGGTCGGTTCGAAAGACTGAAAACCAGGCTTTCAAATGAGTTATAATCCACCTTAGGTTTAAAGTTTATTAAAAGGCAGGAGTCATAAATAGCTGCCACTCCCCCCCCTCGGCCTGTGCTTCGGGGAATATGAGTATTAACATGACTCGGAGGAGTCGCTTCATTTAAACAGAAATATTCCCCATTCAACAACCACGTTTCAGTAAGACAAAATACATCAACATGGTGATCTGATATTAGTTCATTTACTAAAACAGCTTTAGATTACATAGATCTGATATTCAAAAGACCCCCTTTAATTCTCCTATTTTGTTTCACTATTGCATTATTAGTTTTAACTTTAATTAAGTTATTTACTACAACTCCTGGGTTGTTTACCTTTAACTTAGATAAGTGTGTCCGTGGGGCAGACAAGGTCTCTATAGGGTTCATTATGCTGAGCTCAGATCGAAGCGCAGAGAAGTGTGTAAGACTGCGACTCTGCTCCCTGGTCTGAACTCTGGGTCATGGATTAAGTCCACTAAGAAACTGGGTCAGGTTCTTAGAAAGAAGTTCAGCTCCGTCCAAAGTGGGATGGATGCCGTCCCTCCTAATCAGACCAGGCTCTTCCCAAAACGTCTTCCAGTGATCAACGAAGCCCACATTATTTACTGGGCACCACCTCGACAACCAGCGGCGGAATGACGACATGCGGCTGTACATGTCGTCACTGGTCAAGTTTGGGAGGGGGCCAGAGAAAACTACGGTGTCCGACATTGTTTTAGCGTATGTACACACCGATTCCACATTAACTTTAGTGACCTCCGAGCAACGTAATCGGGAGTCATTACCACCGACATGTATTACAATCTTACTGTATTTACGTTTATCCTTAGCCAGCAGTTTAAGATAAGACTCAATGTTGCCCGCTCTGGCCCCCGGTATACATGTAACTATGGTCCCTGGTTTCGCTAACTTCACGTTCCTCAGAATGGAGCTACCTATCACCAGAGTTGGCTTCTCAGCGGGTGTGTCGCCGAGTGGGGAGAAGCGGTTTGAAACGTGAAGTGGTTGGTGGTTAACCGTGTGCTTCGACTTAGACTTATGCTTACTCCGGACAGTCACCCAGCCTCCCGGCTGCTCGGGGGTTGCCGGGGGAATTACATGTAAAAATGTAACAACGTAACACGACGTTCACGCTGTGGTTCACTTCCTGTCTTATTTTGTAGTTTTCTGCCACTCGTGTCCCCGGGTATCTTCACTTCCTGCCTGGTCCTGTCATCCCCTGTGATTGTCGGATTGTTTCCACCTGTGTCCAATCACCTGCACCTCCCTAGTGTATTTAAGCAGTGTGTGTTGTTTGTCACTTGTGGCGTCATTGTCTATTGTCACAGATGTTCCCTGTCAATAGTCCTGAATGTCTCTCGTTCCTGCCTGCCTTTTTCCCCCCCTGCTCCTTGGCCTTTTGTTTGTTGGAGATTATGACTATTAAAGTCTTTTTGTTACTCAAACTCTACATTTGAGTCCTGCCTCGCCACGCATCCCTGACAACAACAAGATAACCTACCAATGCAACTCAAGAGCGTTACTCAACAAGAAAGACACAAGGTAACGTAGTATAACAACTTAGCACAAACGACGCAGCACGTAATGCAAGCTGTAGGCGAGCCTCATGGCCCCAAGATGCCAGCCCACCTTACCACCCTCTACCAGCCACCGCTCGGCGTAACCCCGACATCGGGATGCCAGACCCTAACGCCTCCCAGTCGCATCATTCATGGCTACAAGTTGGAGCTACCAGCTCACAGCTAACGCCAATGTTCAGTGTTTACATAATGTAAAATATAACGTCACACAAAAAGGCAACCTAACACTGTCAAGACATGTCAAGAATGTAAAGCAGCAAGGCAGGAACGTATCGCAAGCTGTAGGCAAAGCTCATGGCACTGGGATGCTGGCGTACATCTTGTGCAGTTCCTTATCGATGGACTTAAAAAAAGGTTTCCACTCGGGACTCGCCACTCAATCGTCCACCGCTTTTCAAATGCAAAAAAATCAGTCAGCCCTGAAAGAATCAGAATCCGTCGAACAGCACCTTGCCACGGAAGTGAAAGAAGGTTTCATGATCGGCCGGTCCACCCAACCGCCGAACCCCTTATTACCACATAAACCTCGGCATCGCAACTAGGAAATACTCAGAAAAGAAAGGTATCATCATTTGGAACAGGACACCCCTTTTCTATGACGACACACAATCTACAATCTTTGTATGCGGACTCCGCTCCTGTTGGTTTTGGGGGCTTCTATAATGGGAGTTGAAGTTCAGAAGCTTGGCCCTTCATGCAGGCGCTGATGTTCAACCTGTAAACCCTGCCCTTCTACCGCTGATCGCCAGATCACAAAACTCCATACTCCAGCCTATCAGCATCCACCCTTTTGTCTTACTGGACAGCATGCCAGAGCTTCCACAAACGATACCTTCCCGTCATCCAACCTGGTCTCCATGACATGCTTCGTCACCTTTGCCCATTCCGAGATGGCCATCAAAACGTTTACTCTCTCAAAACCTACTGTAGTGGCATAAACTTCTTCTGCAAACCCTTAACCGGGAAAACATGTGCAGCCTGGAATCATCCCCAATTAGCCTCCCTCCTCAAAAGACTATCAAAGAAAGAGCCCTCACACAGCCTTCGTCACCTCCCCCTCACCTTTTGTGATGTGTTGTGGGGAACTACGTCGGAGGATCCATCGTGCACCCTCCGCCGTAGTTCCCCACAACCCATCCGACCGACCAGACAAAATCAATCAACAACACATTCACTCATGTTAAACGCTTCCGTGGATGGCGTGGTCTTGGCTAGTGGAGCATGGATGGAATTGCTCTGGTATCCAGCAGCACAGTCAAGAATCTTGGAGTTCTCTTCGACCAGGATTTGTCCTCCAACTCTCATATGAAGAAGGACTGCCTTTTTTCATCTACATACATAGAAAATCAGGAACTATCCTGTAAGGTACTTCTCCTCACCCAGACGATACTCAACTGTATCTGTTGATCAACCAGAAGAGACCAACCAGCTTGTTAGACTTCAAGAATGTCTTGGAGACATCAAAACTTGGATGGCCGGCAACTTCCTGATGCTAAACTCAGAAAAAACAGAAGTTATCTTGATAGGCCCAGAGCGCCTTCGAAGCCAGCTGTCATGTGATACAGTTTTTAGGGATGGAATTGCTCTGATAGCCAGCAGCACCATCAAGATCTTGGAGTTCTCTTGGACCAGGATATGACCTTCAACTGTCATATAAAGAAGACTTCAAGGACTGCCTTTTTTCATCTACGTAATATATCAAAAATCAGGAACTTCCTGTCTGAAAGTGATGCAGAAAAATTAGTTCATGCGTTTGTTACTTCAAGACTGGACTACTGTAATTCTTTGTTATCAGGCTGCTCTTGTAAATCTCTTAAGCCTCTCCAGTTGATTCAGAATGCTGCAGCACGTGTATTACCAAGAACTAAGAAAAGGGATCATATCACTCCTGTATTAACTTCTCTGCACTGGCTCCCTGTTAAATCAAGAATAGATTTTAAGGTACTTCTCCTCACCTACAAGGCACTTCCTGGTGAGGCACCGTTTTATCTTAAAGAGCTTGTAACGCCGTATTGCCCTACAAGGCAGCTGCGCTCCATAGATGCTGGGTTACTTGTTGTTCCTATGGTTTTAAAAAGTAGGATGGGAGCCAGAGCCTTCAGTTATCAAGCTCCTCTTTTGTGGAACCAGCTTCCACTTTCAGTCCGGGGGGCAGATTCGGTTGGCTTTTTTAAGGTAAAGCTTAAAACATTCCTCTTTCATTTTGCTTATAGTTAGGGCTGGCTCAGGTTAGTCCGGACCAGCCCTTAGTTAAGCTGCTATAGGCTTAAACTGCCGGGGGACTTCTTAGGACACACCGAGCTCATCTCTCATGCTCTCTTTCTACAATAATCCACGTTTTATTAATGCACATGACTAATTCAGTTTCTTTCTTGGATTTTTTTTTTGTGCTTTTTCCCCTAGCAGGTCTCCGTAGATCGTAGTTCCTTCTGGACCCTGGTCCTGACACCTGCTGCTGCCATCATCATCATTATTATTTTAAATATGAATCATATTACTGTAATCATAAACCAACATTACCCTCTCCTAAAGTCTTTGTGCTCTCCCTCCCACAGGCTTCTGTCTGATGGTGGTTCTATCTGATGGTGGTAGGGTTTCGACCTTTTGGACGAGAGGAAGCGTTTCCATTTAAAAAAAACACAGAAAGGTAAAACAAGTAAAATTGTTAAAAGGACTAAGTAAATATGTCTTGCAGTGTTTTTTTCTTTGTTGGTTACTGTTGGACTGACTCTTATATGCCACTGCCATGCAAACCCTAAAAATAGGGTCTTTGAACATTAATGGTGGAAAAGATCAGAACAAAAGGGCCATCATCTCGAATTTCTGCTCAGAAAAAGGTGGAGGTGTTATTTCTGCAGGAGACACACACGGTTCCAGCAGACGAGGTGGATTGGGGGTTATGGTGGGATGGGTCCGTTTTCCACAGCCATGGCACCAACAGTAGTGCAGGGGTAGCAGTGATATTTAGAAGAGTAGTTGGTGCAACCATCTTGCCCTCTACGGAGGTGGTGAAGGGTCGGCTGATTACTGTGACAACATAAGTTAAAGGAACACTCATGTACTACCTATGTCATCATAAATAGCCCATACAGCATGTTTTGTTTTCACATTGAGAACTGACTTGTTTTCTAACGCTTACAGGCTACTCTACACCTTTCATGACTTAAAATAATTGATTAAGCATTTAGGCCTCTTCAGTGAAGCAACAGCTCCCCGCTCATGATGACAGGGGAGGCAGAGCCTTTGAACATTGACTGGATTTTCTCCTTATTATTTTCCTTTTCCTTTCCACAGTGCGCGACTACTACCCCCCCCCTTTGGTCGTTCCGCCCGCAACGACTACTACACCCCCCCCCACCCGTCGGACCTTCTCGACCGGTCCGCGAAATATTGTCTGACATGAAACCGGTCCGTGAGGTAAGAAAGGTTGGGGACCGCTGGGCTGATCCAACGTGTGTCTGCTGCAGCCGCAAGGCACTGATTGGATGCTCACAGACCGTAATACAGCGCAGATGAAAAGGATTCAGACTACGGCGTTTATATGTTCAACAAAAGGAAACGTAGTTTTAGCTGTTTTAAAATTATACCAAGTTTATTTCGGATTATTCCAACGGAAGAATACAAGGCGCAGGGAACTTTGAGGTGCGTAAACGCTATTTATAGGTGCGTAAACGCCATTTCCAAAATTCCAGAGATGCGTAAACGGCGTTTACCCTCCACTACAGCCCTGATGGGGACGGAATACATGTTGGACTATGAGGTCCGCTGTCTCACTAGCAGTAGGTAATTTGGGTAATGCTATATAGTGAACAGATTTAGATAATCTGTCCACAATGGTAAGTATAGTATTACCTTCACATATAGGTAGGCCGGTGACAAAATCCAACGCCACGTGAGACCAGGGGTGACTAGAGACTGGAAGGGGTTGCAGAAGTCCAGAGGGCGATTGGTGGGTGGCTTTACCCCGAGCACAGATCGAGCAGGCTGCCACGAAGACTCGGACATCAGCTTCCACCGAAGGCCACCAGAAGTGTCTCTTTAGCAATGCTTGGGCCAGTCAGTAACCGCCTTGGTCTTCTCCGGGTCTGCAGACACTCTCAATCCCAGGAAGGGGACCGAACGCTGATGGAAGTCACATTTTTTCGCTTTAAATCATCATTAACTCATTAGGTTCTTCCCGGACCGCTAGTTCATCTTTGACTGAGTCATTCAGACCATTGAGAAATGCTCCCTGCAGCGCCTCCTCATTCCACTTGGAGTCCGCCGCCAGCGTCCAAAATCCAACAGAGTAGTTTGCCACGCTGTCGGCACCCTGCTTCAGGTTAATCAGTCGCTTTGAAGCGCTTCCAGCATAGCCTGGATGATCAAAAACACACAAAAACACAGACTCAGTGGTGAAGGACTGTGGCCGTTGTTGGAAGATCAACCCGCATTGTAGGAGAAATCCACGGCATTTATCCAGCTCCCCAGCAAAAGACTCAGGTGAGTTGATGGGAGGCTCGCGGTGGAACGGAATGGTTGCCATGTCTGGGGAAACAGGTGGTGAGACGGAAGGAGCAGAGAGAGATGGGGGATTGGGAAGAGACAGGTTAACCACTTGTGTAGTTAAATTGGGTGACTGGTTGATTAGCTGCTGACTGTTCTCCAGAATGGTGCGAATCATCTGGTCGTGTTGTCCAAGCAAAATTCCTTGAGAGTTGATTGCCCGTTGTGTGCGATCCGCCTGAACAGCCTGGGGAATCTCCGAAGGGTCCATGGCCAGATCGTTCTGTTAAGGGGTGGGTATTCGACCCAGCACAGATTCAACCAGGAGTGGTGATGCATAGGAGTGATTTAATGAATACAGATTTCTAGGGAAGGGGGACCCCGGAGGGACAGAGGCAGACGGCAGGACAGAACAGGGACAGCGGGATCACGTGTGGGTGTGTAACGATCTGGCGCTGGAGAAGCGGGCAGCCCGGGTCTAAATACTGCAGGGGTGGATTGTGGAATGTGGATCAGCTGTGTGGGGACGGAGCAGGATGGATGGCCACGCCTCTTGTAGGTGGGGACAGGCAGCACAGACAGACACACACACACACACACACAGGATGGGGAGAAACTGCAGCCTACCCATAACACAGTCAGTTTATGCTAAATCCAACACCAGTTACTCTGCATTACTAATAAAAAAAAGTGTTGTCAGTTAAAAAGGACTACGGGAGAACAAATTAATCACTTTGGATGGCTCTCTGTTTGTATCCACCCATTTAACTAAAAACAATCTCCACTGCTTTAAAGAGTAGCCGTCATCAGCCGTCACCTTTAGAGAAACCAAAAACGTGAACAAAACCTGGATAAGATGGCGCATGGTTTTCCGGGAATCAGGAAACATTTATTGCCATAATATGTCAGACATACAAGGAATTTGACTTGGCGGTTGGTGCGTGACAGTAGACAGTACTACAATAGACGACAGGACAACAGTGCACGAGGAATGAAATAAAATATAATGAAGCCATCTCATATATTGTGTTGCCTATACAATTTGGCCAATTCAATGATCCTTGAAATTCAGCCGTCGACGGATCCCAGGACTTGAGAGACACCTTGTATATGTGGTCACCGCAAACGAAACACATCTCTGCCCAGACAAAGAGGATATGTTAACCACACAACATGAACAACGGACAACTGCCAGTTTGTCAATATTTTGCTCCTCATGTCTGTTGTTGGGAGAGGATGGTGGCTGGTCCACAACACGCTCTGTGGCATCTTTTATGAGGCGGCTACATAACATGAAGCAAACATATGTCCTCACAGCTCTTACTAATGGGTAATATGAGCAGTAAAACAGTAGGTCACAATATCAATGTGGTAAATCTATCACATCTCCGTTTATTGTCAAATAATGTTTTGTTTTCTACCAGTCACATGTGACTGTTGCTCCACCCTTTACTACAACAAAAAGCACCACTGCATTGACCCATTCTCCGCTCAACAGAGGAAGCTGCACCGCCGCTAATTCGCTGGTGGGAAGCCACAAGTTGTGAATCGTGATGGGATGGACGGTGAACCTCACAGCGCCGTGCATGGCTGGACATGGTCTATAAGACGCATCCGCACCGGCCGAACCCGTAAACATCATCGGAATTCGAGGCTTCGCTGAAGAAGCAGCATCGCTCTGCCTGAAGGAGTGATGCGTCTGTGTTACCGCCGCGCAGCAGCCCGGGGAGGCAACCTCCTCTCCCCGTACACACTCATCCATGGAGGAGAAAGTACCATTAAGCAGAGTGTCTGTCCTCGGTATCGGGTTCAATCACAGGAGACTCAATGCCAGAAGTTACCGAGCCAGCAGTTGGTGACTTTTGTAAACTTGCCTTATTGCTCGATTCCTGTTGCAGCTTGTTCATAGTTGGAGGACATTCGGGATTGAGTCTCCGGGCTGAACACAATCCAGCTGTCAACCCTATTTATTAGTCCTCACCAAGTCCTCCGACTGGACGGTTGATGTGAGCCAGACGGTCGTTCCTGCGGTCTCTGCGCTCTCCGCGCTGCGGTCTCTGCGGTGTGCGGTCTCCGCGCTGCGGTCTCTGCGCTCTCCGCGCTGCGGTCTCTGCGGTGTGCGGTCTCCGCTCTCCGGTCTCCGCGCTCTCCGCTCTGCGCTCTCCGGTCAACGCTCTCCGGTCAACGCTCTCCGCTCTGCGGTCTCCGCGCTGCGGTCTCCGCTCTCTCCGCGCTGCGGTCTCCGCGCTGCGGTCTCTGCGGTCTCCGCTCTCTCCGCGCTGCGGTCTCTGCGGTCTCCGCGCTGCGCTCTCCGGTCAACGCTCTCCGCGCTGCGGTCTCTGCGGTCTCCGCTCTGCGGCACGGCGCGCAGCTTCCAGCGGACCAGCACCGCGAAGCGAGCAGCAAAACCGCTGGTTGACAAAATAAATAAAAGGTCTTCAAAATAAAAGGACAGGAGACCTGCATCCAACAACGTGACGCTCACAAGGTGTCTGCATCTATTTATGTTATGACTCAGAAGGTAGTTGTTAGTACACATAAATAGAATATTAGACTGCGGTCAATTTAGCAGACACTCGCGTGTCCTTGGTCAACTCAGCAGATACTTGTTAGTGAACTTATATGCACACAATTACGGTAAATGCATAAAACGGCCCAGATCGGAGAGAAAGGACCGGCTCATTTCAGCAGGGCCGAGATCCTCCTTGTGGCACCGGCACGCAACGGCAAGTCTGTGACTGTCAGAAACCCTGTCGGTCGGCGGAGAGGGGTGTTCATGTGGCCTCACTCATACAGTGCAGCCCCCGGTGGACTGATTAGGGATAGCGGCAGTGGTGGCTGCTGGATTTCTTTTTGGTAGGGCCAGCCAATTAGTTTCAGTAAACATCCCAGTAGGATTCAATGCAAAAAAGGTCTTAAACATGCATTATTACTTTGCAGTTAAATATTAAACATAACATTTTAACATAATAAGGATATCTTATGCCTTTGACCCTGCGACCCAACCCTGGTTAAGCTTTTGAAAATGGATGGAGGCACCAGATTCTGTTTATATTTCCTATTTCAACAATAGGAGAACAATACGGTCCTTGAGAGTACAAGTGTTGTCAGTGGTAATTGATTTAGTAAGAAAACGCCAATGAGTGATATTGTGGGTATCTCTCGATTCCCTAGGCTGCATCCTTAAGGACTCCGAACGCGGTCGAAGACCCTTTTTCAGTACATGACTTATATTTACCGCTCCCAGCTCTCTTAGCCACTTTCTCAGGACTTCTCTCTCTGCCTCGTACCTCTGACATGCCATCAAAACATGGTCCAGTTTCCTCTTCTCGACTGTATTCGCACCTTCCATTACTTTGTTTCCCAACCACATAGAGGGAACTGTTAAGACCAGTATGGCCATTTCTTAATCTTGTCATTACCCTCTACTCTTTTCTATTTCGTCCACCAGCTCCTACACTCTCAACCTGCGCTGTGGCAGTATCCAAGGAGGAACAGCTGGCTGCACCACTGCTGGAGAGTAACTCCTATTCAGTATACCCAGTTCCCTAGCCTTCTCCCTAGCAACCCAACCAAAGCTCTTTGATGGCGCTTTATCATGTTCCCAGCACGGCTCAATTGCACTTATTGTTGGATGATTGATAAGTCATCATTATCTGTGTCCTTCAACTCCAACGGCATTTCCCCCATTTCAACCTGCAATGCCGGCACTGATGTTGTTTTAGCGGCCCCACTACATAGTCTTAATGCTTTTGCCTGTATTACATCTAATTTTCCCAACATGGTTTTAAACGGCGACCTATAAGCAACACACCCATAGTCGGTTACTGATCTAATCAGTCCCATATATATATATATATATATATATATATATATATATTTTTTTAAAGCAGCCCTGTCAGCTCCCCACTCTGTTCCCACCAAGCATCTCATTACATTTAAAACCTTTTTACATTCATTAACCACTTTCTCAATATGTCCCTTCCAGGTGAGCTTCACATCAAACCACATTCCTAAAAATTTGTACGAGTCCATCCTTTTCAGCTCCTTCCCATATAAATACATTTTGCCCATTGTCTCAATTTTCTTTCTTGTAAAGAAAAGGGAATTTGTTTTTTTCCACTGAAAATCTAAATCCCCATTCCAATGACCACTGTTTTGATTGTTTCCTGCATCTGTTTCACCACATATTCCACATTCCTACCTCTTTTCCACAGTGCCCCATCATCTGCAAATAAAAATCTCCCTATATTATGTGCAACATTTTCATATACATCATCAATCATTATTGAAAACAATAACGGACTAATCACACTTCCCTGCAGTGTTCCATTGTCCACCAAATGGCTGGCCGACACACACCTTCCCACTCTTACTTCTATTGAACTGTTTAATCCATCTGAACATTTTACCCGATATTCCTAATTTCTTAATTTTGATTAATAGTCCCTCTTTCCACAGTAAATCATATGCTTTTTTCACATCAAAAAATACTGCAACTACCACTTCCTTATTCACTTGTGCCTTCCTCACCTCTGCTTCTAGACACGCTATTGGATCCGTTGTTCCCCTTCCTTTTCTAAATCCACTTTGATATTTTGACCTAAGATTTCGTGTTTCCAAATAATAAGTTAGTCTTTCTGTTATCATTCGCTCCATGACTTTGCACATGTGGAAAGTCAATGCTATTGGTCTATAGTTTGCTGGATTAGTGGGATCTTTTCCTGGTTTCCTGATTGGTATGATCACTGCTCTTTTCCAGAGTCCTGGTAATTTTCCTTTCTGCCAAACTTTGTTATACAAATGCAAAATCACCTCTAATGCTGAATCTGACAAATGGTTCAACATGATGTAACTAATCTGATCTTTACCTGGAGCAGTTAGCCCTGATTTTCTTAGTGCCCTTTTAATTTTTTCCAAAGTGAAGGGAGCATTAATTGCATCTTCCCTCCCTTCATCTGTTTCCAACAATTCTTTATTTGTTTCACTTGTTTTTTGTCTTCCATTTAAACTCTCCTCTGACATATTAGCAGAACTGTGGACCTCAATCAGTGCTTTAGCTATAAATTCTGCCTTTGCTTCATCATCGTTAGCCACCACTCCGCCATTTTCCAATACTGGATACCCCCACTCCCGTTTTACTCCACTCATTTTCTTAATCATTCCCCAAACTTGACTAATTGAAGTGCTTCTCCCTATTTTGGGCCCGGTGGGCTCCCACAGGATCCTTCTTATACACCACTGTGTCTGCCTGGTTGGCACTTTCTGCTCTGCTTTCTGACCTTGCATTCCTCAACCAGGATAAGACAGGGACTCCCTAAATGAGCAGTTTAATCATCAATTCCCCAGTTTTACATAATATATTATGTGAACCACTAACTCAAAAATAACTAATCTAAATATTAAAAACATATATCAGTGAGTATGTGTGGATTTGTTAATCATGGAAATCCCTAAACAGCACAGACTTATTTTCTACTATCTATTAAATACAAAATGTATTTAATAGATAGTAGAAAGAAAAGAAAAGAAAAGCTAAGCTAAACCATTTCACATTACACATGTAGAATATTGAAATGTGCAGAATCTTTGGCGATTGGACTCCATCCTAAACTGGGATAATCAAGGGGCTATGATGCAGAGTTCTGCTTGACAGAATCCCCCTCTGGAGTCCAGACACTGGTGGTGATGGTGAAGAAGAGAGTTGATGAAAACCAAGGACAAGTGAACAATACCTGATAGCTGCTGGAGGTGCCTGGGGTGGAGGAGGGTCGCAAGCTGTTTTGCACTGAAATGACACCTGACAGCAAAACAGAGAGAATCCCTTAAAAAAGGTTTGACAGCCACTATATGATTGGTTTAGAGCCACAGCGCCGCCTCTGTTGGTCGCATACACCTGGGCGCAGCCAATCTCCGCTGATTGGATCATTCTGGAAGACCAGCTGAAGCATATCTACATTACGTGGGGCATAAAGGGAGTCTTCCTTCTAGAACTACCGCTTAAGCTCCATTTATTCCAGAAGTATATTCGTCTCAGTGCTAGGGAAAAGTGCCTGTAGGTATTTCGAATTCTCACTTTACCCAACTGGATCTTTACTAAACATAATAATAAAAACAAATACATCCTAGGATAAATTTCTCATCAACTACGTGTATTCGTACACTATATAGGATGATCCTTATTTCCTCCCTTCAGGAACTTGGTGTCTCAGGCTCTGCTTTCTCTCATCCTACCTTGACGGCCGCACCTACCGGGTAACCTGGAGAGGATCTGCGTCGGAACCTTGTCCTCTTACTACTGGAGTTCCTCAGGGTTCTGTCCTGGGTCCCCTACTCTTCTCGCTCTACACCAACTCTCTCGGCTCTGTCATTCCCTCGCATGGCTTCTCCTACCACAGCTATGCCGATGACACCCAACTAATTCTCTCCTTTGCTCACTCGGACACCCAGGTGGCGGCACAGATCTCTGCCTGTCTGACTGACATCTCTCAGTGGATCCGCCCACCACCTGAAAATCAACCCCGACAAGACTGAACTACTTCTCTTTCCGGGACAAGATTCTTCTACCCAGGACCTGACTGTTAACTTTGGCAACTCCGTGTTAACGCCCACTTTGACCGCTAGGAACCTCGGCGTGACACTCGACAGCCAACTCTCCCTGACTCCCAACATTACTGCAACAACACAATCCTGTAGATACTCGCTCTACAACATCAGGAGAACACGTCCTCTTCTCACTCAGAAGGTACTGATTCAGGCTCTTGTCATCTCCCTCCTGGACTACTGTAACTCTCTCCTGCAGGTCTCCTGCTACCACCATTCCACCTCTGCAGCTCATCCAGAATGCAGCAGCTCCACTGGTCTTTAACCTTCCTAAATTCTCCCACACTCCTCCACTCCTCCGCTCTCTTCACTGGCTGCCTCCATCCACTTCAAAACATTGGTACCCAGGTACCATGCTGTAAATGGATCGGGACCAGTCTACATCCAGGACATGTTTAAACCCTACATCCCAGCCCACACACTCTGCATCTGCATCTGCAAAACTGCTTGTCCCTCCCTCACTGAGAGCAAAACACACAACTAGATCACGACTCTTTGCTGTCCTGCTCCGAAATGGTGGAACAAGCTCTCTGATGACATCAGGACCGCAGAGAGCCTTCACATCTTCCGCCGCACACCTCTTCAGTCTGTATCCTTATGCTTGAAATGCACTTATTGTAAGTCACTTTGGATAAAAGCGTCAGCTAAATGACGTGTAATGTAATATGGGTTAGCAGTTAGCAGATTATATAGACAGGACTGGTGGACCTAACAGGATTTCTTCTTCAGGTCTGTCGAAGTTGGTTCTTACAATACCAATCTCTTCCAGTCCTAACAATTTCGATTTTGACACTTTGAAGCCGTTATCCTGTAGCCACCGCTGGACTGTTCTGGTAGCGGAAAGAATGGTTTCTGGGCTAGTCCCTGCCAGCAGGATGGTGTCCACATATAATAAGACGACTCGTACTGGAAGTTTTAACTTCTCACCTGGAGGGATACAGAAAAAAGCATTAGCCCGGTTGGTGCAGGTGAATCATCTCCTATCAGGGCCTATTGCATTTAACATGGTGTAAGGATTTGGGGTGTCATAGTGAGTTGGCACTACAACTTTTCTGATGGGCCTCAAATTGTGCACCCGGTTAATCGGAGTATTCAAGGGGGGCCCCATCCTTTCCAAAACGTCTCCAGAAACCCTTCGATTGTTTTTGCTATCCCTAGTTTGTTCTTTCGTTAAGGATGGTAAATTGGGGCCGTTATGGTTTTTAATTCCCTTTTGTCCAAAATGTGTCAGGAAAACCATCTAGTTATGTGTTTTCATGGTCAGTGTTTTCCCTACTTAGCATGTCTTTCTTTGGAATGAGTTTTACTTCAAATGTGTGTGCAATATGGTACATGTCAGTGGCCTGCGAGTAATGTAAGTTAACTAGTAAGTTAGCCACTGGTGGTTCGGTCGGGTGCAGTTTGATCACAGTCTTCCACTCTCCCCCACTAGACCTCTGCCTCATTACTCAGTGTCTGTTAGACTTCAGCTTGCAGCAACCGGTGACAATAGGAGTGGGGCGTGGCACTTCATTGTTGGGTTAACCGGGCAGCCAGTGATAACCAAAAAGGATTAGTCAAAACAGAGCAATTTCCATTTACACAGGACTCAGACAGAAAGTGGCCAGTCCTCTGGTTGACCCAAAAATCCGATAACTGGCGCAGTATTCCTCGATGGTGGCAGAGGCGTGTTTATTGTAGCATACCTAGCACCCAAATTAAGCATACATTTGTAATCTCATCAATTGACATTGCCAGAGTCACCATGGGAAACAGGTTACTGTCAGCTATCGGATCTGGTTACCCCTGTGGTGATGACCCCTTGTTGATGACCCAGGGCCTGATGCCGCAGGCTATGCGGGCTACCCTGTTGTGGTGTTTATGGTGCCCATGGTCAATAGACATCATAAGGGTATTGAACTGGGTCGGACTGAGGCCTCTGGCCCTTCTCGGATGGCTGTAGCCACCGTACAGTGGGCCCCCCGTCATGGATTGTGGTCCTGCTTGGTGCGGGGCATTAAGTTGGGGATAGTGAGCCTGTGGAGGAGTGTATAAGGCCCCTTTCTGGTTGCTGGTAGACCGGCGCATAAGGGTAGGGAGGGGGATCTGGTAAGGGCTGTGTTGAGGTGCGCTTCCACCTGAGATGATGTCCACTCTTACCCTGGTTCACATTTTCTCTGCTTTACCTCAGCCATGTTTTTGCCAATTGTAACTGGATATTGTTTAATTCTTTGTTGATATTTTTCCTTGGCTCAGTCCACATTGTGTTTAAATTGTGTTGACCGAGCATCAAAGTTCATGCCAGATAACCCAACTATTCCTTTTAGTTGGACTTTACTGTCTCCGAGACAGATGACTCTATGGCGCTGGACCGGAGCTGGGTTCTCTGATCGTCCATGGCGTCTTGTGGTTCCATAGTTCCTTATCTCTCTTTAAATAACTAGTTTGTCCCTCACCATCTTTTGGAGGAATATACATGGGTTGTTGATAGCCACCTTCACAGGATATTAAAAGTCTGAGCCATTTCATTTATGATTGTCAGACAATATTTGTTTTCTTCTCCTTGATTTAGTTCAAATTCATTCATGTATTGGTCATGTATTGGTGTGGATTTTCTGGTCATTAAAATTTTAGGGTTGTGCTTTGCACAATAAATGCATGCCTAATTCTTTTTATTTTAGTAATTAGTACAGCTAAACTGTGTACATGCATTACCGTCCCTCCTTCTGAGGCATGTATTAATTTAAAACCTGGCTCAAGAATAGCTACAGCTCTATATGAAGTCTAATCCAATATTTAAATCACATCAAGCGCTTTTCAGGATTTTCCCTCCAGCTGTGGTGCATTATTTCTCATGAACAGCCAAATTATAAATCACTACATAAATATTGCCGCCACAAGGAATTGTGGGACATCATTATTTCCTTTCCGTTTGTAAAGAATGATCCAGTGGTTCCTTTGCCAACAGGCCGAAGTAGGGAAGCATTGAAGCTCCTTTCCTTAGCATTAGAGAATTCCAACAGCTCTTATCATGGCGGCCGCTTAACAGTACTTCCGGGTGTTTTCACTCAGTGAGGGACCTTCCTAAGCAGAAAGGACTATTGGAACGCAGCCTGAACCAAGCGGCCTCTAAAATAGGACCATCTGGCCTACGGTAATAGTTGTGCTTTGCCACTCCTGTTGTCTAACAACCTGCTGCGCTTGAAAGAAAAAGCTTTAAACCCCCCAAAACATGTAGCATGCAGATAAGAGAAGGTAATCTTCCTCTTATTTGATTTAGCAGGACAACCTTCAGCTCCAGAGCATGATATATTTCAGCCTGAGATGAACATGAACATCATCATTATTTTAGACATTAATCATATTACTGTACTCATAAACCAACATTACCCTCTCCTAAAGTCTCTGTGCTCTCCCTCCCCACAGGCTTCTGTGGATGGTGGTTCTATCTGACGGGGGTTCTATCTGACGTGGTTCTATGTGACGTGGTTCTATGTGACGGTGGTTCTATGTGATGCTGGTTCTATCTGACGGTGGTTGCCCCTGCAGTGGTCCTGCTGTGCGCCTGGCTTACTACTCACAGTTACTTGAATCATTTCTGTCATATAGTCTCATGTATTATACATTGTTCATTCTGTACACATGGCATCCATTGTAGTCTGTCCATCCCGGGAGTGGGATCCTCCTCTGACGTTCTCCCTAAGGTTTCTTCCCTTTTTCCCCTCTTGTAAGGGTTTTTCATTTTTTGGGGAGTTTTTCCTGTGCCAATGGAGGGTTTCGGGACAGAGGATGTCGTATGTGTACAGACTGTAAAGCCCTCTGAGGCAAATTTGTAATTTGGGGCTACACAAAATAAAAAGAATTGAACATTATGCATCGGTATAGGTTATATAGAGACATGGTTCAATTTCTGGAAATCTAGTGATTGACCAAAAGGAACACGGACCCTTTCATTTTTCCACCATCACGTACCGTGTGCCCAAAACGATCTACATACAAGGCTTTAACGAGAGGACAAAATGAAGAATGTGCCAATGTTAGCTTATCTGTTTTACACAGACTCAAACCTCAGGTCACTGCGCTGTGGAAATGTATCATTTATTTTCGGTTTACTTCTTCCATTTTAGGATGATAGTTTTTCACATTACGCGTTTTGTTTATGTCAGAATATTTTGGTTTTACGTCTGAAATCACACCTAAGAATTTAACATGAAGTATTCAGTTTATTTCTGTGGGTCCATAAAAACATCAGAAATATGTTTGGTGGTAGAATCCCGGGTATGACGTGTGCCCTTCATGTGGACATAAAAGAGGTTGTGCGAGTCAGCAGTAGACCGGTTCTGGGAGGCTGGAGGTCATGTAGTCCTGCTCTGTAGACGCCTCTGCTGGCTGCCAATGACACTCGATCAGGGCATCATACAGTTCTTCACTGAGCTCCATGAACTTCCTGTTGGCCTCCACCACATCCAGCTCTGGACTGGGATCTGCAACACAGGCGGTTACTTACAAAAAGCTACACAGAACTGATAGAAATCCTAGATGCCGATTAAATGTTCAGATTCAGGTCGGATTTAAATGACACAATAAACACCGTTGAGAACAAACATCTGAAGAGTAAAGAGACAAAACAAATCAAAACTGTCACAGGAGTCAATGGAAGAGGGGGAATTTGTTTACCTTCAAGTCCGTCATCCGGAACAGCCTCACTTTCCTAGAAGAAGAACACGTGTCAGAGAGTCACGTGTGAATGACGACGGGCTGACCGGGGTTCTAACTTACCTGTGGTGGGGGATACTGCGCGTGATCGTACTGCTGGTAGTTGTAGCCGTACCCTCCTCCAGTCTGATCATAGCCCCAAGAGGGGTAGTAGCCAGGATAAGCCTGCTGCTGGTACTGGTTGTACTGGTCATAGCTGGGCTTGTATCCGGAGCTGGACTGCCACGATCTGTGCTCTGACGGCTGCGGTCGGTTCCTTAAACTCAAGAGGTAGGGAGAGGCAGTCATTTGGCTTGTGCTCTTCAGGCCCAATTCAAAGAGTTGAGCAGATTAACTCACTTGTTAGCAGCCAGGCTTAATCGTAGAGGTTTACCCCCCAGTCCCACAGCGCCCTGACAGTCCTCCAGTGCACGCTTCTGGAGGCGCTCGTCTGGGAATTGAACAAAGCCACAGCCCCTACAGAGACATAGCATAGCTGACCTCCAGTTGTATAGGATGCGGGGTATTATAGTCCAACCAACATTAAAAGAAAAGGCCATTGTGAGCTTGAGTAATGCAAGGATTCTCAAGTGACCTCATGAATCTTGTCATTGGTTTTGACACTAACTGCTGCTGGGATTCATGACATCCACTGTGTGGCCTACTGCAGGATAGATCATGGACAGCTCATTTCTCACGAAAGATGGGACTTTTTTCTGTGGAAGTGGGCTGAATGATGAAAACAAATATGAAGTGCATAAAAATGAGAGCCCCCCCCCCCCCAATTATGTTGTAAGGCTAAATGAGCAGCACCACACAAACCTGCACCGATGCAGGCCAACAATGTACACAAACATTTCTCCATATTGAGTTATTGAGTGGTACGTTCTAATACTCACTTGGAGTTCCCCATGCTGTCCAGCACCACTTTCCCACCTCTACAGGAAGGGTAGCGGTTGTAAAAGAACTCGTAAAGCATTCCATCATCCACCTCTGGCGTCAGATCTCCTACAAATAGAGAATACATCTGTCTACAGGAAGAAGAAAGAAAAATGGGTCAATGACACTACGCACTCCTGTTACAGGGCACAGGCAGTATATTACAAGTGGGTCCTCCTCATGTTTATGCTTCAGTGACTGAATCGGCAGCCTTCACACGAATCGTAAAACTGGGTTCATACATTTTGACCAGTGGTTTCCATGACCAAAAGGTTTGTGAAATCTCTGTATACATGAGTGAGAAAATGTATTTAAACGAACAATGAGAATATCATAAAGTGTTTCCCCTCAATTAGAAAGTCTGTTTTTATGTTTACAATTATCTACTATGGAGGAGTATCATTTGGGGTTTTCCTGATGCCAGTGCTAAAACGATACTTTTAAAACATACGGGTGCCTAAAGAATTACTTTAAATTCAAATTATGGACCGTATAGAAACAGTTACACTGGCTATAACCAGAGACTACGTATGTATTACTTGGGAATCTTTAATAGCACTAGTCGGAAAATGACGGTGTCTCGTACGGAGCCGATGGCCGGAGAGAGAGAGCGACCCCTTCTGCTCAGCGTAGTGGGGTTGGTGTAGTAGCTTCGCTAGCAGTCGCCCTCTGATGGGGTTGGTGTAGTAGCTTCGCTAGCAGTCGCCCTCTGATGGGGTTGGTGTAGTAGCTTCGCTAGCAGCCGCCCTCTGATGGGGTTCCTGTAGTAGCTTCGCTAGCAGTCGCCCTCTGATGGGGTTGGTGTAGTAGCTTCGCTAGCAGCCGCCCTCTAATGGGGTTGGTGTAGTAGCTTCGCTAGCAGTCACCCTCTGATGGGGTTCCTGTAGTAGCTTCGCTAGCAGCCGCCCTCTAATGGGGTTCCTCTAGTAGCTTCGCTAGCAGCCGCCCTCTGATGGGGTTGGTGTAGTACCTTCGCTAGCAGCCGCCTTCTGATGGGGTTGGTGTAGTAGCTTCGCTAGCAGTCACCCTCTGATGGGGTTGGTGTACTAGCTTCGCTAGCAGCCGCCCTCTAATGGGGTTCCTGTAGTAGCTTCGCTAGCAGTCACCCTCTAATGGGGTTTCTGTAGTAGCTTCGCTAGCAGCCGCCCTCTGATGGGGTTGGTGTAGTACCTTCGCTAGCAGCCGCCCTCTGATGGGGTTGGTGTAGTAGCTTCGCTAGCAGTCGCCCTCTGATGGGGTTGGTGTAGTAGCTTCGCTAGCAGTCACCCTCTGATGGGGTTGGTGTAGTAGCTTCGCTAGCAGCCGCCCTCTAATGGGGTTCCTGTAGTAGCTTCGCTAGCAGTCACCCTCTGATGGGGTTGGTGTAGTAGCTTCGCTAGCAGCCGCCCTCTAATGGGGTTCCTGTAGTAGCTTCGCTAGCAGTCACCCTCTGATGGGATTGGTGTAGTAGCTTCGCTATCAGTCACCCTCTGATGGGGTTGGTGTAGTAGCTTCGCTAGCAGCCGCCCTCTAATGGGGTTTCTGTAGTAGCTTCGCTAGCAGCCGCCCTCTGATGGGGTTGGTGTAGTAGCTTCGCTAGCAGCCGCCCTCTGATGGGGTTCCTGTAGTAGCTTCGCTAGCAGCCGCCCTCTAATGGGGTTGGTGTAGTAGCTTCGCCAGCAGCCGCCCTCTGATGGGGTTGGTGTAGTAGCCGCCCGCCCTCTGATGGGGTTGGTGTAGTAGCTTCGCTAGCAGCCGCCCTCTGATGGGGTTGGTGTAGTAGCTTCGCTAGCAGTTGCCCTCTGATGGGGTTGGTGTAGTAGCTTCGCCAGCAGCCGCCTCTGATGGGGTTGGTGTAGTAGCCGCTAGCAGTCACCCTCTGATGGGGTTGGTGTAGTAGCCGCCAGCAGCCGCCCTCTAATGGGGTTCCTGTAGTAGCTTCGCTAGCAGTCACCCTCTGATGGGGTTGGTGTAGTACCTTCGCTAGCAGCCGCCTCTGATGGGGTTGGTGTAGTAGCTTCGCCAGCAGTCGCCCTCTGATGGGGTTGGTGTAGTAGCTTCGCTAGCAGTCACCCTCTGATGGGGTTGGTGTAGTAGCTTCGCTAGCAGCCGCCTCTAATGGGGTTCCTGTAGTAGCTTCGCTAGCAGTCACCCTCTGATGGGGTTGGTGTAGTAGCCGCTAGCAGCCGCCTCTAATGGGGTTCCTGTAGTAGCTTCGCTAGCAGTCACCCTCTGATGGGATTGGTGTAGTAGCCGCTATCAGTCACCCTCTGATGGGGTTGGTGTAGTAGCTTCGCTAGCAGCCGCCCCTCTAATGGGGTTTCTGTAGTAGCTTCGCTAGCAGCCGCCTCTGATGGGGTTGGTGTAGTAGCTTCGCTAGCAGCCGCCTCTGATGGGGTTGGTGTAGTAGCTTCGCTAGCAGCCGCCCTCTAATGGGGTTCCTGTAGTAGCTTCGCTAGCAGCCGCCCTCTAATGGGGTTCCTGTAGTAGCTTCGCTAGCAGCCGCCCTCTGATGGGGTTGGTGTAGTAGCTTCGCTAGCAGCCACCCTCTGATGGGGTTGGTGTAGTAGCTTCGCTAGCAGCCGCCCTCTGATGGGGTTGGTGTAGTAGCTTCGCTAGCAGTTGCCCTCTGATGGGGTTGGTGTAGTAGCTTCGCTAGCAGTTGCCCTCTGATGGGGTTGGTGTAGTAGCTTCGCTAGCAGTCACCCTCTGATGGGGTTGGTGTAGTAGCTTCGCTAGCAGCAAACATGGTGCGATTTATTTGCGCTGCGAATAGGAGAGCGTCCTGCTTGTATTTTGAACGTCTCTTTTATAACCATATGAATTATTTCAAACGTATCTTAAATGAACCGCATGAACATAACAGATTTCCATGACTTTTCCAAACCTTTTGGGATTTGACTTTTTCCATTACTTTTCCAGGCCTGGAAATGACCATTTTAAAATGTGACTTTTCCTGGTTTTCCATGACCAAACCCTGGTAAAACAAATATGTTAACCAAGAGTTCCACATAATGGCCAAAATGATCATAGATTATTTTTGATGTGGTTGTCTTTTGGCAACGTGTGACCACTGTGGGGTCAGGTCATAATTGGCTGCTCTCCCACTACACCAGACCAACTGCAGAAATTGCTCTCCATTAGTTAGACTCAAAAACATGAAAGTTGGTCCTGGTTGAAAAATACAGATGCTGTCCTTTATATACAAAGACCTCTAAGACCTCTTGGCTCTCCATATTCACTTACCCACTTTCCTGTTTCCCAAAGGTGGCTCGGTTTAATTTGAATCTTGTGGGCTGTGGGAAAGAAACAAAAACAAATGCTATTTCTCAGGACAACGGGGATAATATTTTAAAAGTTACTGTCTGAACATCCATACCGGGTTGGCTCCTGGCAAGGCTTTTCCGTTGATTTTGCGGAGACATCTTTCTGCTGTGGCCTCATCGGTCATCTCAACAAAACAGTAGCCCAGGGCCCCCCTGGGTGATGACAAACTGTTTAACGTCAGCATAGATCAGGTCTAAAACAGACAATCGCTTGTGGATTTAATCCTTACCCGGTCATCTTGTTGCGTATGATCCGCACATTAACCACCTGCTCCCCCATGGTGGAGAAGGACCTGGTGATGAACTTCTCATCCATGTAGGTCTCCAGCTACAGACCACCAGATAAGAGGCGTCTTAAGAAGCATTCAGCGATGGTTCCCATTCATACATTCAGTTGTCAGACACTGTGGGACACCCTGAATACTGTTAACGCTGATTTCAATTCTGCATTAGGCAAGTGTAAAAACTGAACATGGCGGCTCATCATTGTCCACTATCCAGATATCTATATGAAAAGCAGAGTTCTCAAAGCTAAAAATGGGTTCAAACTAGGGCTGGGCAGTAGCATATTCCAAGTGAACACATTCTTTCATGGACCCCGAAAAGGACCGCTGGCCGGCGAGGTTAGCCGGTTAGCCGCTATGTGGCCACCAGAGGGAATACCAGCAGCTCGACCAGTAAAGCCTTTTCTGATTGGACTTACGAAGGACTTTTCCAAACCACAAACCCTCCAAACAGACGCAGCTCCTCCGTTGGGCACACGTTGTGATGGTGCTGTACCCAGCATGCAGTTCGGCGGGGGCATTTTATAAATATACAACTAATGGTGTTAAACATTGTTCATGTGTTGCAAACGTTTGTGTCGTGGTGTTTTATCCTGTTAAAGAGCCTTTGTTGTGGGTTTGTTGAGACACATTCAGAGACTTATCCTGGTTCGGCCCCTCATAAACACAGAGTCCTGGTTCGGCCCCTCATAAACACAGAGTCCTGGTTCGGCCCCTCGTAAACACAGAGTCCTGGTTCGCCCCTCATAAACACAGAGTCCTGGTTCGGCCCCACATGAACACAGAGTCCTGGTTCGCCCCTCATAAACACAGAGTCCTGGAGTCCTGGTTCCCCTCATAAACACAGAGTCCTGGTTCGGCCCCTCATAAACACAGAGTCCTGGTTCGGCCCCTCGTAAACACAGAGTCCTGGTTCGGCCCCTCATAAACACAGAGTCCTGGTTCGGCCCCTCATAAACACAGAGTCCTGGTTCGGCCCCACGTAAACACAGAGTCCTGGTTCGGCCCCACATGAACACAGAGTCCTGGTTCGG
Source organism: Gasterosteus nipponicus (assembly GCA_014132575.2). Taxonomy (NCBI): domain Eukaryota; kingdom Metazoa; phylum Chordata; class Actinopteri; order Perciformes; family Gasterosteidae; genus Gasterosteus; species Gasterosteus nipponicus. The sequence goes on along the minus strand of BMAF01002842.1, from coordinate 163,367 downwards.
CCCCACATGAACACAGAGTCCTGGTTCGGCCCCTGATGAACCGGATAGCCGTACGGGTTACATTGCAGTGTGCCGGTTAACCTACAGTGAACACCGAACCGGACTAACTAATATTACAGCGCCGCTTTTCTAAAATATGAGTTTTGAATCCGAACCGATTTCCACAACGCATGAGGCGGAAGTCGCGGCGGCATCAGCCAACACGTTGTTCGCAGGATTGGTCGCATTGAACGTTGTTCAGTACTCACGTTCCCCATCCATAGCGTACTCATGCTGCTGCTGCTGAAGACGGCCGATGACAATGGGACTTCTGTGGGAATGTACAGTGTTAATTAGGCGGAACCTCCGAAGCTCAGCATGCTAACTGGCGTAGCAGAAGAGCACACTGACTTTATGTCGACGTTACGTCCCAACGGCGTTCTTCTTCTTCTTCTCTTGTTTTAATGGCGATCTGCATCCACTATGTTGAATTACCGCCACCTGCTGGTTTGAACAGTGCGCTGGTAAATGCAAAGTTGGTGGTTCGGACCCCGCTGTTCCATAGATATATATATAAAGACTAGATGTCTTACGGCGGAGTGTAGAACGTCCGCACGTGGCGGCCATCTTGGTCCAGTCAGCTCGCTCACCCATAACCTTGTGTTGTTAGTGGTACATGTACTTTAACTAATAATAACTCAACGGTTTGGTTTGCTATAAACTTCAGAGATGTAGTTATGACCCTGCATACTGTTGAGTATTAAAATATAATCATGCACGCTCACGCTAGAATGAAATTACACTTGAACTATAAATGCATAGTAATAATGGATGAAGGCCGCTTAAAGGCCGGATTGCACGAACAGCATGTATTTCAAGTCACAACAACCAGCACACGAACATGTAAAAAAAAAAGCTGCACGCACTATCTGGGTCAGATGTAGAAAAACAGGAAACACCTGTTTCCCATATTAAGAATAACATGTCCATACTTGGAACTGCACTTAGCACTCATAACACATCTTACAAACATCCTGATATGTGGGCGTAGTGAACCCATGCACAACAGGAAGCGTGGTGATCCGAGAGCCTAGAGGGATGGACGTCCCTGTGCTCCAATGGGGCTCTCTAAGGGTTCCTAGCAGGAGCCGCCTCCATCTTAATAACCAATCACAAATGCTCCTAAAGACTATATAAATCGAGCGCACTTTGTATTTGTTTATCATGTTGTTAAACTGCCTGAAATAGGTCCGTGCACGTTACACTGCAGGACACGTTAAACTTGTCATATTGCTTTGATTAAAGTCTAGTCCTTGTTTTGCTCCCACGACAATACTTATGAATAATGTTCTGTTTAATATCATTTTCGTATGAAAACCCATAGTTATAATCAGGCGGTGCTCAGGCACCTGCCCTTTTGCTCTGGACAAATGTGTTTTGATATCTGACGGCACTTATTTGAGTCCTCGTGAGAATTTGGCCCCGACATGCTCCGCGGCGCTCACAAGCCCCTCCCTCCTCCCCGTGGTCATTTACGTCACATGACAGGTCATTCTAGCGGAGCACCAAAGGGCTGCAGCCTCCGACAGGCGATGACGTGTTTAGTGATCCATTAACCACAACATCAGCCCGCAACTGCTCCGACGTTTCCTAAAAAACAAACAAACAAGAGGCCCGATCCAGCTGTTTACTGATGTTTGTCGTGTTTAATGAGAGAAACAGAGATACAGGCAGACCGAGAATGTTAAGGCCGTTTTACAGTTCTGATTATGTACAACATTGATTTATTCCATTTACAAAATGTGCAGCATAATGCACAGAGACCCCAAACGCAGAAGGACAGGGAATATATCCCACTGTTTTTTTAATTAGTTGTATTATTCATATATAAGCCGGTTTCTGTTGATGCCACCTGTAACTGAATCGAGGTATAAGAAGTGCTCTGCATCAAAGTGTATGTAAAAAAAAAGATGTATGCTGAGCACGTAGCAGTGACCTTTTTCCCTTTGCAAGGAAATAAAGCCTAGTTTATGCTTCTGCGTTTTCAGAGCCCCTTGCGTGTCTTTTCACTCCTCCTTGCGTGTCGAGACGTTTTTCTAGACGCGTCTAAAGCGACGCAGCCTCCCGCAGCACCAGGCTGTGATCGGTCCGCTGACTACGTCCTTTACGGAGTCTCACGTCTCCGTGTTCACAGCACAATACGGCCGTTATTAAAAGGAAGAACGTTTACGAGAGAACGGATCAGATTGAAGAGCTTTTGTGGGAAGAAATGTGTAAATATGAGCGCTTCTACAAGCCGTCATGTGCGGCTTGTAGAAGCGGTTGATTCACGGAGGGAGATCGCCGCAAACGCCGGTCGAGAGGAACAAAGTTGGAGGAAAATACGGGACAAATGTGTCCTTGATGAAAAGCAGCAGTGTCGATGCACGTGGCAATAAAGTCTATGATAAATAAATAAACAAATAAATAAATAGACGTGACTCTCTAGGTCGTCTTCAACAAAACACGTCACACCGCCTGTTGTTCTGGAGGTGAACCGCTCTGCAACACACGCAAGACTTTACAACCAGGAAGTGAAACCAGTGCGTCGACGCATGCGCAGAAGCACGCGCCGGCCTTAAACAGAGAAAGACTTTGATTTAGAAACTTTATTTTTAGAATTGAAGCAGTGGAAATAAACTGATTCGCTCTTATCATGAGCACCTTAATCATCGTAGGAGCCAAACGTTCACAAATGTGTTTTATTCTGTGCACTGGGTGGCGCTGTTCTCGGGTCCTGTGCGCGCCTACATAATTAATTGGGTAACAATTGACATCAGGTGTCGGACCCGGAGAGCGAAAGAGAGTTGGTTCCATTGGGAACAAACATTATATGTGAGGAATAAAACTGAGATCAACGACACTCGAACGTGTCGGAGGATTCTGTCTGCAGGCCGAGACGGACGCGGGGCGATTAAGGCTGGAAGAACATACAGAGCGATCCGGCTCCACACCGGGCTCCTTTAACAACCACGGTCATAGAATTAGGAGTGCTTTTAATCTCCATGTAGCTTCAACCAAGAATACATTTCAATTAAAAGGTGAAACATTGAATAACTCCGTTACCCAATTCCAACCTGCATTTACTGACATGGCCGCGTTACAAAAAGCTTTCCCATCTTCTCCACATAAAGTCTGATGGAGGTGATTCATTTAGCATCAAAAACTCAAACTCTTCCGGATTTATTCTTCACTGCCATAATCATTGTGGCGTAGAGCGGGCGCGCCGGGAACCATGAGGTTGGCGGTTTGGACCCCGGCTGCTCCATGTCGAAGTGTCCCCGAGCAAACCATGGGTTAAAATGTGATAAAGGGTCAGCTAAATGACCTGTAATGAAGAACAGTCCATTAAAATGTTCTCACTGACAGTGGCATAGGGTCATGTCACTATTTGGAGTCATAGCGTAGTGTGTGTTGTACTCCATAAGCACCGACCTTTTGTTTTTTGGGTGGGCTGCGGCGTGATGTGTTGCCCGTCTTCCTGTCTTTGAGCATCGATGGCGCTCGCACAGGACGTCATCGTGATGCCATAACAGGTCTTTGTGATGTCTGAGAAGTCTCTCCTATTAAACGTCTAACTCAGCGATTCCCAAAGTGGGGGCCGCGGCCCCCTGGTGGGTTTTCTGGGGGAGTGATGAACTAATCCAGACCTGATCGGTCTCATCTTATCCTGAAAACGATCCAGCCAACTCAGTCAGCCGTGGCCGAGGAACGAGGCCCGGTGGTTCCCAGCCTTTTACTTTATTTCCTTAAATGAAGAATCAACACATGGCAAAAGAAAGCAAATCACTGCTGTTGTAGTGAAGTGTGCAGTACACCTCAGTGGAGCAACTGGTTACTGGTCCCCCTGTTGTGTTTACAAGCTAAACTTATACACAAAAAACACATTAGAGATTTAATGATCACATACAAGAAAAAACCCAAAGTACTGTGAAACCTGCAGCAGAACATGGTGGTGGTAACATGGCCGAGCATCCTGGATCTCTGCATGTACATGGACACATGATGCCGCTGAGCTCCACTTACTACTTTATTTCCTCAAGTTCATATTCATCTTCTCTTCTGTACTTCTGGCTACTTTTTGGGAGTAAGTGGACGTTGACCTACACAGCTACACAAAGTTGCATAGTTCTGATCAGAATGAATCAACATTTTACTAAGTTAACATACAATCAATAACTCCCCTAACGACCATGAGATGAATGATGAGAAGCACATTGGGGACGACTAACCGCACACATCCTGCCTGTGAAACAAACAGAATAAGGCGGCCGGGGGACCAAAGACCACCATGGGGGGCTCAATCTGAATAAGCAATAAGCAACAGAGTTGTGTTCTCTGCAGAGGGGCAGGAAAGGAAGGCTGCTCCTCTGGACCAAAGGAACACGAAGACGAACCTGAACCACAGAGGAGCCAATTTAAATCACTAACGATCAGCTCAACAAAGAGTATTTGGAATTCACCACCACATAATTATTATTAAGATACAGTATCCCACTAGTAGTTAGAGATATCAGAAAGAACAACATTGTTCGTAGGCCCTTTTCCTGATCAAACGCCATAAAGCGTCAACAGAAGGAGACGGAGCATGTGATCACTACAGCTCATATCACACTTCAAGCCACAATGAAGAATGACAGCTCGTCGGCCTGCTGGGGACCCAAACAGCAAACTAATGACAAATGATTCCTTTCTTATTACCATTAATTAGGTTCTACCTCACCAAGCAGCGGACTGGGCCCGTTTGGATCTCCGGCCTAATTGAAGGTGCAGGCTGAGGTTAGTTAGCGGGTAGCAACGCTCACTGTGGACAACGGAAGCAGGCAGCACATTGCATGGTTCTGCAGAGGGCCAAATTACCATGGACACTAGTCACGTTAGCTTCATACGAAGACATATTGGCCACACAGTCGAGCCAAATATTCAGATTCCATTGAGTTTGTAAGGTTTGTTACATTCAGAAGTCCACATATTGCACAGCGTGCTCCATCCATCAGTCAGATACATAGTATGTGTAATAAATGACCTGTTTAGAGAGAAGAAGTATAGATAACGTTGTGCACACTACCGACCCTCCACCAAACAAAAGGTCTTCACCCAATTAACCTCATACACTTTCAGCTTAGTTCTGCCTACATGGGCAAAAGGGCGGGACGTCTAACAACCTCCGCCGTTTCTATTGGTCGGTAGAGTTTGATGACATGACATTTTCAGCACAGCTCCACCAAACGTCCCCCAGAAGGAGGTGGGACCCCTGTGTGGGAGTAAGCCTGCTGTCACATTATTACATGTATTATTTGCAGAACGGTGAAGGAATAGAAAAATGAGAAGAAGTGTTTTTAAAGAAAAGTGCGAACCACAAACCCCTCCTCAGGTACAGTACGTGAACAGAGCCAACAAACCCAACCATGGCAACAAGTGGAGAGGCTACATGTGTTGGAGACAGCAGATCCGTCCAGAGTCCAGACCTGAGCAATCTGAGTCCACACACACACACACACACACACACTCAGTCCATCTTCTCCTTGTGAACCAGTTTGGGGGCGTCGACAAAGTCTTGGCCGTTGAAAAGGATGATGGTGGCTGTGATGGCGCTAGCAGCCCCCCAGAACAGCACATAGGCCAGGGTCTCCGTCCACGTGTCCCCTACAAGACAAGTTGCAGTCTTTTATTCTGGTTGTAAAGGCGCCCAGCGTGAGGAAGAGACGTTTCAGCCGTAATACAGCTGAGCAGAGCAGGCGCTGGGAACTCATTGCTGCCGCCCGGTGCCCATAGTGGGCCAAACATAACGGTTTCCATGGTTTGGCCCAGATGCAGATAACACATCCATCTGTGGTAAAGCTTCATCTTATAGACCTGTGAATCCCAGTAGCTCATCCCCTCCCACACCGTCGACCCTTTAAGCTGTAAACTGACGGATGAATGACCATCCAAAACATTCAGTCTTTCTTATGATGTCTGTCATTATGTGAATATAAAGAGCAGATCCCAGGAAACCAAGGGGTGATACAAAGGTACGAATGGAAGGAGTGCTCGTGGTCCAACAGTAATGAACACGCCGTATTACTTTGCACTGCGGAGCTCTATTACTCTATTACACCAAATAAATGTACGGACTTTAGCATTAGCATTAGCTACAGGTTAGCGAGAGTCCATCCTTTGATAACTTATGACAATATAGAATGTAACATGCACATGATGTTGGCTTTGAACCGATGTGGTCCATCCTAGAACACGTGTAGTAAAAGGAAAGGGGAACGTTTAGAGTCCATTGAAGCACTGCGCTAATGCCACCAACAATGCTAAGAACTATTCAATCAAGCCCAGGTTAGAGTGGCCTGCAGCTTTAAACAAGTTGTTTGTAGAAGAAGATGCTGAAGCCACATGGAACTTACCGGCCATGAGGAGACAGATGATGCACATGGAAAACGCCACCAGCATAATGATGGGCAGCTGCAAAGAGAGCAGAATTAAAACGGTTAGACTGAGCGTCTCGTGTCCCGCTGATGAGACAATTCAGATAAACTGACCGTGAAGAACTTCCAGTCCTTCTGCACACGAAGAGGAGTGGGGGCATCAGACCCATCGACGGCGAAGTTACCCAGAAACAGGTCAATGGAATCCTGCAGCCAACAAACCACAGGGACACCTCCATTCTAACTGGTTTGTCTTCCTTTTGGTGCTCATTTCATATTCGGCTTCCATGGAACGTTAAACACGACGAGGTAGCATCACACCAGTTTCTAACTATTGCTCCACTGTCTGCAGCCCCACCTGCACACTGGAACGTCAGCATTTAACAGACAGGAACCTTGTTGAAAATGAGTTGCCATAGTGAAGGTGTGCCTTAGCCATTTCTTCAATAATGTGCTGTTACAGTGTGCTGATATCTGTGTTAGTCCAGTCTACTGAACATCGCTCATAAACCTCCATGATGTCCTGCCACAGACATCCTACCTGTCTGAATCCATCAGAGAAGTTGTTTTTGTAGTAGCGGATGGCGGAGTTCCAGCCGTCCATCAGAAGCCCCCACCTGGTCCTCTTCCCCGTCCTGATGGGGATATCGGCTTTGATTAAAGGGGCCCTCCAGGACACACCACCACCACGGCCCGCTCGTATGCTACTGTACCTCGTGAAGTCAGTTTTCAGGGCGCCAGTTCCTGCGTACTGTACGGCGCATGCGTTGGCGTTGTCGGCCCATGCTAGTTAGAGCACACAAACAACAGTGAGGGCTCATTCCCACCAACACGTCACATGCTTACAGCACACGGAGGACATCACCATTCCTGTAGATCTTCTCAAACTCTGCTTGCTCTTCAATCCGCTGACCCACATTGAGAACGCCCATCCTCTGTGGGCACAGGCACAACATGAACGAACGTGTGCTTTACTCAGGAAATCTGGTAGTGTGAGCGCAGTGAGGTGAACGATATACGAGGATATACATACCACCATCAAAGTGTACATGTACTCATACTAGTGCTGTGCAAAGATGAAAGGAACTGTAATGGATTAATCACATGGTTTTCTGTCCCCTGCCCCTTGCACGGATTAGTATTTTTTGTTCCCATTCCAGTACATTCTTTGCTCTTTGAAAGAGCATACTTGTATTACTACGCTATTATATTGTCATTATTTTACCAGTGGCATAAAGCCGTCTGAAAATTGCAATATCATCGTTTATCGCAAATGATGTTGGTGCAATAAACGCACAACAAAAATGTTATATTGAGACAGCTCTATGCAGCGATTGCTCAACAGTAAGGTAGTGGTGAGCACAAAAACACTTGGCTAGTGGCTCTTGGGCTGCATCCATTCTGCGTAAGGCCTTAAAATTGGTTAATTGGAGTTTGGGAAACAGTGATTATTTGGTTTTGGATTTGTCCATGTTGTGCAGGAGCTGAGAACATACATATGTTGGATTGATTGGTGTTTATCTCACACAGTAAAGGCGTTGACCAAACAAAAAGATCTCCTGTCATTCGCGTTAAGAAAATGAAATGATTGTGTCTGCAGCTCAATAATGGAACGACACTACAGTGGTACTTCAGGCGTGTAGTATTTTGGACTAGTGGGGCTTGAAGTGGGCCGGTACTCATCGGTACGCAGTTTCTGACACACACAATGCTTCCTATTTACAGTAGTTACGCCGAGCTTGTAAAGCTCCCCACCTGTCTCCACCTGTCTCCATTCTCTCGGTTAACGTGTGCAGCAGTGTTAAGCTCCTCCCAACGCTCAAACAAGAAGATGCTGCTAATGGCTTAATGGACGTCGTGTCTCTGTAAACCATATTGGGAATATGGATCATACTACTTAGTCTAGTTTTATGGACATACGAGTAGTACGAGACGGCCGTGTTCCTTATACAGCCTTTCATAGAGGAGTAGCGTGAAGCTACCTGCAGCTGGGACTGAAGGGAGCGCCGGGCCAGCAGGCTCTGGATGACGTTGGTCCTGTCCAGGCAGTCCATGCAGTTACTGCGGAACAGTCCACTCTGTTGGGCCAACGGTTTCCCCTCTGGGCTCACCATGAAGTAACTGCACACAGAAACATGGGAAACGTCCCACACAGTAACCAACAGCAGCTATCAGCCCAAAGCGGAGGCCGGCGAGGCTACCTGTATTGCTCTTGTGTCTCAGCGACGTTATCCACTAGGATCTGCAGGCGGTCCCACCTCATGTGGCTGCACTCTTTGTGGAAGTCAAAGGCAACGTAGCTGAGGAAAGGACAGTGGCATCGGGTCAAAAGCCTTCGGGAGTAGATATCGTTTTAGTGTGAACTCAAGGTCTCTATGCAGGAGAGCTGGATGCAAAATGCAGCGAATACGAGTAACACCAGATGAACCGGCTTCCTCCAGCAGCAGGTCCACCGAGCAGCATCACAAGAACCGAAGACCACAAAAGAAGTTCATGGGAGACATGGCAGAGCATCAAAACATCCTCCCCCATTAAGTCCTATGTTCAAACCGCCCATACCACATCCCTCTGGTCACTCCGCATGGCAGGAAACAGCACCATTACATTACAATCCATGAAGCTCAATCACTGAGTGAGTGTGAACCAGGAGGCCAGGCTATTAAAGACATGCTGCCGGTGTACACAGACAACCGGGTGTCTCTGAGTAGCCTGAATGAAGTCGTAAGGGACAATGTCCTCTGCGAGCAAGTCAGGGAGGCACTTACTTGAGCATAGCGTGGTCCATGTCAGACACCATCTTGGCAAAGGCCTGCTCTAGTGGCTTCTCTGAGCCCTTCTGGTTCACCTGGAACAAAACCCCATCACACCAACTGGCCTCTGACATTCATTTACAGGGAAAGAATGATTAAGGGTCCTCACCAGATTCAGAATGGTCTGCTTGCCGTAGACCAGAAGCTGAGAGTCAAAGTGCCTCTGGAAACCATCCATCTACACAACGTTTTCAAAAGGTTAGCATGGTCTCCTCCCACTGACGAGCCGCAGAAAGCAACAACGCCTACGTGATTAGTGGTTTTGGCAATGACAGGTTTGGGTTTGTACTTCAGGTTGGGCCTCTGACTCCAGTAAAAGGGGATGGAGCCTCGTGTCTGGGGCGAGAGAGAAGGGAAATCAGCATGTCTCAATGTGAATACAGAGAGAGGGGTAGAAACAAGCCAGGCGGCGAGTACCTGTATGAATGAAGCCCTGGCTCCCTCATACAGAACGATCTGCTCCGTCTCCACAAAGTTGGCCGCATGGCCTTCAGAGTCGATGCCTGGAGGCAGCAGCACATGTCAGCATTGAGGCGGACAACCTTCATATTGCACAAAGAGGGAGGTCTACCTCTCACGTAGTATCTGACGCCGGCCCGGAAGCAGCTCCTCCTGGATATGAGGATCCACTCAAAGATCTTTCCGTTTATACGACATGGCTTCATGACGATGACTGTAGGCGGGTCAAGGAAACGCGTTCTATCTACCGGGAGCCGCAGATCACACGAGACGCCATCACAGAGCATCACATATGAGATTCAGCAGAAAGGATACAGCCGTGGACAACAGGAAGAGCAAACCTATGGAGCTGTGGGGAAGCAGTAGCATCATTGTGATGACACGAGGAGAAAAGCATGGAGTGAAGAACAAACAGGCCAAGTCACTGGTGTTACCTCTGGCTGTGCAGACAGCTCTCTCAGAAGGTTCCCGTTCCACACAAACCTCTGATCCGCCTGAGAAGCACAAGAATCCCATCAGTCATCAGGCGCATGATCCGCACCAGCTTCTGATCTACCTCCTAAGGGCCATTTAACCGAGCAGCAGAGGGATGCTCCGTCAGCCAGACCCTATCAAGGGGGTCTGGGACGAGTTGACTGGTACCGGATAGTTTAGTAACTCATGACAGCTGAATCCACATTTAGTCCTCTGCGTGTAGGATGGGCTCACAAGAAGAGCATCACACATTCCCTGATTAACCCTTAACGTCCCTCTGCAGAGCCAAATGTCTCACCCTCTCCAGCAGACTCATCTCGTGGAAGTCAGGGCTGGTGTTGGCCAGCCGCTGCAGAGTGTGTGTCAGGTCGTAGTCAGTGCAGAAGTAGAAGCCGTCCGTCATCAGTACGTTGTTTATCATGGACAGGAAGGTCTTATTCTCCTGAGTCTGCAGGCGGGAAACAAACACGCCGTTAGGAGAAGTAGGACGATACACTTTGGAGAGAAGTGCTCACTTGTTTTTATGCTGCTCCTGTGCGTCCGGATGCATCTCTCATCTGCCTGTACAGAGTTCATCTCTGCAGGTTAACAGGCCACTAACTTAATCACCACCCTTCGTTAAGGATATCCACTAACTAGATCAGTTCTACCAGGCATCAGACTTACAGCCTAGTTTGTACTTTCTACTGCAACAGTCCACACAGGTCTGACCTGGAGGCTGCAGATTAATAATGCACTGAAATACGAGTCCAGACTGTAAAGAACTGAACAGAGCAAATTCAGCAACGATGAGGAAATACTATGAAGACGCAACTTCACAACATGATTTGGACAACAAGTGGTCACTAATGTAATCATCTAAAAACAATCAAAGAAGTTAGTCCTGGATAGCATGAACGACACCAGAGCAGATACATGGAAGCGTTTAGTCTTATTGACCAGATTTTATTGTTGGTATTTCTGTCGACCACTAAAAGTAATCTGCACTATCGTGCTGCTCTGTTCACACCACATAACACTGGAGCTCCTCCTTCTCCCGTGGAAGAGTCGTGTTTTTGTACTTGGCTTCTACAGGAACGCCGTCCGGATGCTGGTTCTGTCCGTCAGCCCGTTTGATAGCTGGTTGGCTGGGATCGGGGACAGGACGGAAGACGCCGTGTGCTCAAGCACATCCACGGCTCTTTTCAGAGCCACACACACACACACATTATTATTGAGCAAACGGCGCGACTGTCTGCTTAGCGTGTGGGCGCACGCCTGACTATTGACTGAATAAAACACTACATAGGCGACAACAGCTTCATGCACTGGTTTGATTATTTGCCGTTCCATGTTTACAGCTCAGCTCACTCAGAGCGTTGAATGTCGGTACTGTAGAACCTTCAGGTTCAGTCACTGAATGAAGCCTGACGTGTGTGGGACAAGAATCCCAACCATAAACTTTGGCATCATAATGAGCCGTCGTGCAGGAACCTGAATGAAGCTTTGGAGGACTGTAGAGAAGAACGCACAGAGCGGGCAGCTTGTCCAAATACCAGATCCTATAATCAATTAGGGGGGTGCATTCCTCGGGACTAGTCCAAGAGTCAGTGATCAGGAAACTGGGACCAACTACACGGCACTGGTATAAGGACACGTGGGGAAAAGTTAGAGGTTGTGCAAATTGCCATGACAGGGAGTTAAAGTTACTTCCTAAATGGATACACCTAGAAAGGACTCATGAGTAAACATGAAAATCCCGTCCAGCGAGCGTCAGAGAGAGAAGGAAGCACAATAGACCCACGGTACAGATATCTGCCACAGTTCAGAACATAACGATTCAGAAGCAGCATCATAACAACATCTCTGAGGTTTATGGCAAACCAACCTGTTCCAAAGGTACGTGCACCACTGCCAACACAACGTTACACACACACACATATATAGCGTCCAGCGCTACTTCAGGCTAACCAGCAGCCAGCTTGATACCTGCTGGCTCGGACACCAACTACAGGCGTTGAGTCTCAGCTGTGCGGCGCCCGAGACTCAACCAAGCAGATGATTTGTTCACTTGGCTGCATTTGCTTTCTGGGTGAGTCTTTTAGTATTCGCTTCATCCGGAATCATTGGAGTCTGTGCATTGTCTTTGCATGGAATCGACTCCCCCAAATAATTTGCTTGGCTTTTGGATGTACCATAAGACCCCTTTGTCACCATTGAAATATATATTGTGCTTCTTTTCTGACATAGCGAAGACATTAAAAGGTTGTTTTTGAAATACACAGGAAAAGGGTGCATCTGTAGCTCCGGGTGCACTGAGACAGAACGACATGAGAATTCTGGCTGACCTGGACCTCTGAGAGATGCAGCAGCGTCTTCTTATAAGAGATCACGTCAAAATCCACAGCCTTCCACACAGCGTGCCCCAGGAAGCTCCCCACGTTCCTCTTCCTGGTGATGACTATCAGGTACATCCCTGGGTGGGGGAGGGGGGCCGTCAGCGGTTTACCAGCATGATGTCCAAGGCGTCCACATCGGCGCGCTACCTACCTGCTACCAGGCGCACGGTTCCCATGATGCCACATATCGGCCTGGTGACCGTTGAGGGGGGGAGGCCTTTCCTACCTGGGAAAGGGGAGCAAAATACAACGTCTACTCATCTTCCTCACAAACTGGATACGATGCTGATATTTCTATCTGGATAGTGATCAATATTCATAATCAGGATTACCAGAGGTGTCAAGTAGGTGTACTTAAGTAGAAATTTTGGGTATCTATACTTTACTGGAGTATTTCTTTTTCAGACGACTTTTTACTTCTACTCTACATTTTCACGTAAATATCTGTACTTTCTACTCCTTACGTTTTAAAAACAGCCTTGTTACTTTCGGCTTGTCGCAGTTCAAAAACACAAACACCAAAACCCGTCCAGATAAATGGCGCTATGCGGACAGTGAATTTGATTGTGGTTGGATGAGAAGTATAAACATTTAGCATCCTGACACCCGATTGGTTTTCTCCGCGATGCGCCGATCGGAGCGACACCGGGTGGGAAAAGTTGGTATTTAGCGACATGGAGGCTCCTCCTCTTCCTCCTCCTCTTCCTCACGCAGATTCCATGTAACGTTAAATGAGTATCTTCATGACCGTGGGTTTGTCCTAAATGTTTTATTGAGAGTCTGGCACAACACAGCGTCTTGTAGTGCAGCATATTAAATAAAGTGATGTGTGTTTTAATGCGGCTTTGGAAATGAACACAAAGGGATTCTGTATTTGCTCATGAAGCCTGAACATACTGGTTATTTGTTTTGATAACCGACCGCTGCCAGTTCAGTGTTTCCCATCATTATAAACAGGCGTGTGCCCCCCCCATGACGTAGTAAACCTGGGGGAGACACTGCAGTCTACCTCATCAATGCGAACAACGTGTGTGTGACTCGTGTCACTGGAAAATGGGTTGTGGTTTTATCTGTTTAAGTCAGATACATTTGTTGTTGTTGTTGTTTCCATCATCCCAACGGCAGGTCACGTGATCTGCAGGCACCTTCTGATCACATTGTAACGGACTGACGTGTTGTGTGAGCGAGGTTACGCGTTAAGAGTTTGTCCTTAATGGAATTTCTTACATTACTTTTACTTTTATACTTTAAGTAGTTTTGAAACCAGTACTTTTATACTTTTACTTAAGTAAAAAGCTTGAGTCGATACTTCAACAGGAGTTTTTTTAAACCCTAGTATCTGTACCTCTACTTCAGTAATGAATGGGAATACTTTTGACACCTCTGAGAATTACAAACTAGTCATTAATCATTCCAGTGTATCCTTGGTGGTTTTAATGGAGAAAAACTGTTTTTCAAATAAAGCCCTGATGCTGTATATCAAGGTTTTCTGTCTGGTTCATTAGCTAGCACATTGACTGTGATGCTGAACGCATCCCAGCAGCAACAGGCAAACCAGGGGAATGGACCGGACTGGTGCCATGGGCCCGACGCGGGGAAAAGGCTGCGTCCTTACAGCCAGCGTGAAGTAATAGAACATTAGGTCGTACCCGTTAACACCGTCCATCATCAGGCATCATGCTGCATTTAATTCCCATCTGAGCCTAAATGTATGTCATACGACTAAACAGACGGAATGATGGAAGTCCCGAGTGGGGCTGCACAGTTGAAATACATGTACGTGGCTCCACAGCGGAGCACGTAGCACCGGACGCTACATGCTGTGACGTATTCTACAGCAGGCAGCCAATGCATGTGGAGCCGGAGGAATCAAGCTTGCACGTCACACTTCTACCTGTGAGGGTCATCTCGTTTGAGAGCCTGTCGATGGTCAGCACGGCATCCGCCCCGTCATCGCAGGCCTCGATGAAGAACTTCTCAGGGCTGGTGTGCCTGAGAGAGAAGAGTGTTCATCCGGGATAAAGGAACAGCAGACGGGCATTGTGGACATGCACACATGGAATAAAAGGCTTTCCCTTGGGCCGATAGAAACACAGAATGATCATTACTGTGAGGGAGCGGATACCCACACGTTGTAATGTAAGCCGTTGTTTCCTGACTGGACTTTTAGGCTTGAGTTCCAACACTTAATACTGCCTTGCGTTACAATATAGCGTGGGTTAAATGCTGCAGCCTGCCTGAGTGTGTTGCTGACCACGTCCATCCCGTTATGACCAGTGTACATCTTCTGAATGCAACATGTCACTATATAGTCCTCAACTGCAGCTTTAAAATGGAGATTATCGCGACAGCCGAGTTTCAAGTCTCGGCAGGAGAAGAATGTAACGTGTAATGTTGTAGTGACACAACGCACAAACACCCCATTGTTGGCCTTCCACACCCCACATGCCTGTGTGACACAGGCCTCGCCCCACTGCACAGCAAGCAGCTTCTGCCAGCCGCTCCAGCCGCTCCAGCAGGTCCTCGGTGCCTTGTCAGTGCCAGACAAGCTAAAGGTCACACAAGTTCCCCCAGATGTCAGCGTCCGGGTCGGTCAGCTGACCGAGGTTAGCCACGTGAGTGGATAAACACGTGACGTTACCCCCGAGTGGAGACGTCCAAATAGGCTCATCTTAGCGAAACGACAAACCCACCACGTACAACAAGCATGTGCTGGGACCGAGGCCCTTCGCAGAGCCGAACCGGACCGCTTCCTGCTTTAAGCGCGAGCTGAGCCGCGGTGTCATCGGACCGAGCGACGGCACCTCGCGCATGCGCTCTGCCTCTCGTCTGTCTCCCATCGGACTTGGAAAAGAAACATTTAAAGAACATTTGCTGTATTTTATGTACTTACAAATTATATCTCTCGTAGGCTGTCGCCATCTTCGCTCTGTCCACCTGAGCCCGGTGTGACGACAGCAGCGGTGGGCGTGGCTTTCTGTGTGTGTTGCCAGGTACAGGCTGTAAAACCCACAGAGGACGCAGTGCTCAAACAACCTGGCATCCACCAGGCCTCTCCTCTTCTTCTTCTTCTTCTTCTTCTTCTTCTGTGGTGTTTAATGGCAGCTTGCATCCTATTGGTTGCATTACCGCCATCTTCCGGTTCCCAACTATCCCCCTTCAGCCCTGTACTAGCCCCCTCTCTTCCCTTGTCTTTCCTTCCTTGTCCATTTCTCCCACTATGTCTGTCCTTTCCCTGCTGCGTCTAGTAAAGGTGGTGATAGCATGAGCACTGCTCTTGAGTACATTATTTTAAGCAGCAGATCTTGTTGAGTATTGGACATCAGACTAGCAAGGGCAGACATGGAATCACTGCAAACAAGTACTTTGCCTGGTTTGTGTCGTTCAACCCACTCTGAAGCCATAACAATTACATACAATTCAACTGAATACACAGCCAGACAATTTGAAGTGCGTTTGTATATTTCTAAATTGTGACTAGGGACTGCTGCAGCTGGATCTTTAGACATCTGTAAACACCTGCACATGCTCTGCATACGTTGTATCCAACTGTGCACCCAGTGAACCACAGAACATAAATCACTGAAAACATCACTGAAGAACACTGAAATATGTGTGCAATAAACACTGTAATACACTGTGTGGACGTTTACATATATTTATTTGGTTAATATTTCGTTATTGTGTTTTTTTTGCACTCCTTTTTTTCTTTTTCTTTTTGTCTATTATTATTATACATTTACCTACCTACTTATTACTGCTGCCGGTATCCTGTGAATTTCCTCATTGTTGGACTTATAAAGGAATGTCTTATCTTATCTGTATATTCGTAGAAGTCAATTACACGATCAGAGTTCTTTTCTCTTACCTTATTTAGTTAATTAGTTAGTTATTTGCCAAATGACCGTAGGGATAAGCACTATAGCGCCTTCTGAGTGAGAAGAGGACGTATCCTCCTGATGTTGTAGAGCGTGTATCTACAGGGTCGTGTTGTCACTGATGTTGGGAGTCAGGGAGAGTTGGCTGTCGATGTCACGCCGAGGTTCCTGATGACCTGCTTGCGTTTCAATCTCTTCTCTCCTCTTTTTCTGCTTCTACTGTATCTCTGCTGCCAAATACTCTTTCTACCAATCCAGAACTGAGTCCTCATTTTCTAACCCCCCAAAACTCTTTTCTATCTTCTCCAACCTCCTCGAACCCCCTAGTCCTCCTCCCCCCTCCCCCCTTCTTCTGGGAGATTTTGTCAACTACTTTACCAAGAAAATAGCTGACATACGCTCCTCTTTCTCAAACCCACCTCCTACTACTTGTGTCCCACTGACTCACCCTCGCGTTCCTCTTTCACCCCCCCTGTCTCCTTAGCAAATTCTTACCCTAGTAACCTCTGCCCGTCCGACCACCTTGACCCCATTCCATCACATATTCCACAATCTATCGCTCCTGACCTTCTTGTCTCATCAACAATGCTCTGTTATCTGGCTGGTTTCTCTGAAGGAGGCAAGAATCAACCCTCTCCTGAAGAAACCCACCCTCAACCCTTCTGAAGAAAACAACTACAGACCGGTCTCTCTTCTTCCCTTGCGACCTTTAACCAACTCTCCTCCTATCTCCACTGTAACAACCTCCTTGACCCCCACCAGTCAGGCTTCAAGGCCATTCCACAGAGACTGCTCTCCTCGCTGTCTCAGAGCAACTCCACACTGCTAGAACTCCTCTCTCTCACGGATCTCTGCCTGTCTGACTGACATCTCTACGTGGATGTCCACCCACCATCTGAAAATCAACCCCGACAAGACTGAACTACATCTCTTTCTGGGAAGAGACTCTCCGACCCAGGATCTGAATGTTAATTTTGGCAACTCCGAGTAAATGCCCACTTTTACTGTCAGGAACCTCGGCGTGACACTCGACAGTCAACTCTCCCTGACTCCCAACATCACTGCGACAACACGATCCTGTAGATACACGCTCTACAACATCAGGAGGATACGTCCTCTTCTCACTCAGAAGGCAGCGCAGGTACTGATTCAGGCTCTTGTCATCTCCCGCCTGGACTACTGTAACTCTCTCCTGCAGGTCTCCTGCTACCACCATTCCACCTCTGCAGCTCATCCAGAATGCAGCAGCTCCACTGGTCTTTAACCTTCCTAAGTTCTCCCACACTCCTCCACTCCTCCGCTCTCTTCACTGGTACCGGTGGCTCATCCAGTTCTAAACACTGGTGCTCACGTACCATGCTGTGAATGGACCTGGTCCAACCCGACATCCCGACCCGCACTCTCCGCTCTGCATGTGATAAACTGCTTGTTCCTCCTCACTGAGAGTAAAACACTCGACTAGATCTTCTCTTTGCTGTCCTGCTCCTAAATGGTGGAAGGAGGTCTCTGAAGACATCAGGACCACAGAGAGCCTTCACATCTTCAGACTAAAGACACACCTCTTCAGACTCTACCTCCACTAAAACACCAAGAAATTATGGCAGTTAAATTGTACTTCTAATGGTTCTTATCTATAACAAGTTGTAAATTGGCTTATTTGATGAAATTTGACTTTCTTGTTTCTTGTTCTTCTGAGTTTGTATCCTTATGGTTGAAATGCACTTACTGAACTGATACGTTGAATTGATATGTGTGGTGGATGTGAATGGATGCCGACTACAACCACTTTCTTTATATTCAGTTGAGCAGTGTGCATTTTCATTGATGCTGATTGACAAACATAATTGACCGCTGTGCAATAATTAAGCAATAAAGCCCGAGACTCAACTTTGTTGCCAATAATGTTACAGTTAATCTGTTGGGAAAGCTAACATTGCCCCAAACAGACGCTGTTAGCGGTCTTTTTTTTACCTTTATTTTTAAACTAACACATAGCCTCATATTCTAACCCAAGGCATTATATTACATGTTATTCCTCTTGCACTATGTATATCTGTCTTGTTGTCCATTGTCTAACTGTCTGCTGCTATGCACCAATTGACAAGTCAAATTCCTTTGTATGTTTGACATATTTTGGTAATAAATGTTTCCTGATTCCTGACTGCTGATTCCTGAATAACTACGTGTGTGTGTGTGTGTGTGTGTGTGCACACGTGTGCCCGAGCGAACGAGATAGAGAGTAGTAGTTGTGATATGTCATCCTGATTGAAAATGTCTTGATTTCCACTGTGAGTGAGTGTGTGTGTGTGTGTGTGTGTGTGTGTGTGTGTGTGTGTGTGTGTGTGTGTGTGTGTGACACTGATAGCTGCAGTTCCTTTTTAACACGTTCTTTCCAATGTTATGGCATTGTCCTCACATTGATAAGAAGTTCAATTAGATGGACATGTTAAGACTTCAAACGAGACGTTGGTTTACTTTTTATGTATCCTGTCTACCGTAAAAATACATAAAATAAATAAAATTGTGTATTATACGTTGTTCTTGTACTTTCTCTTTTCTTCTCTGTTCAAATGTAAATGTAATCTATTCATTCCAAGACCGTTGTATAATTTACACAACAGGCGTTATTGAAGATACCTAAAGCACGTGGGTGCTGTGAAGGACCCGTATATATAAAGCCTGGCTGGCCCTCGCTTCAGCCTCTCTCGGCCCGCTCTCACAGCAGCAGGAGGCGACGCTCGGTCTCGCGGAGCGGGCAGCACGTGGGGAGAACCAACGGAAGCTGGCGAGGCCCCGCACGTGCGCTTACGATCATGACGTAGCCCGTGGTTTCCCCACGATGAGAACGTGGAGCTGCGGGCAGAGCACGTGGTCCGACGGGAGGAAAGCTTGTCTCTGGGCCTGCGGCCGACCAGGCGGTGAAATGTAAGTCCTCCACTCTGAGTCCGTTATCATTGGATGCAAAATTAGTGAATTACATGTGTTAATGTCGTAACCTAGTTAGTTAAATAACCGGCTACGGTAAATTGCATATATTCTGAATTATCTAACGAACTTTTGTTTTTAAACATCTGTTAAAGTACCATTAACAAAAGCTTTTGAATATATATTTCCAAAGTGAGTCACCATTGAACTGAAGGGTGTGCAGCAGCGCCCCCTGCAGGGCTTTACTCAAAGCTCTACATACAGGTTATAATCTTTAATACCAATACCACCATGGTATTTTAACTGAACTTATAAGTATTCTTGGCTCACTAGTAACTTGTATTCCTAAATATCCAGTATGAAATCTGTAATATATTGTACACAAGATTCGTTAATGTTGTTCATTTAATAACTGGCTGTTTAATTGAAATTGACCGCCCTGCATTTTCAGGCTCAATGACGAAGATGTATACAACTGAACCCACCAGTACTACTGGTGCTCCACCTCCAGCGAGGAGAGGTCTGCAGCCATGGTGAGGGCCAGGATGGGATGCCTGTGATGCGCTATGAGAACAAGATGCTGCTGTGATGATTCACTAGACTAGAGTCTCTGATAACCATGAAGCTATTTCACAGTGCACTGAGCATGCATATTACACATTCTAGTCCCAAGTTCACATGAGAACGGGTTGTGATGCTGTTGTCTGTGTACTCGACAGGCATCTACAGCAGTGGGACTAGATGAGACCACCAGTTGGTTCTCTGGACGGCTGGCCGTAGTTCTACTGGTGCTCCACCTCCAGCGAGGAGAGGTCTGCAGCCATGGTGAGGGCCAGGATGGGATGCCTGTGATACGCTATGAGAACAAGATGCTGCTGTGATGATTCACTAGACTAGAGTCTCTGATAACCATGAAGCTATTTCACAGTGCACTGAGCATGCATATTACACATTCTACTCCCAAGTTCACATGAGAACGGGTTGTGATGCTGTTGTCTGTGTACTCGACAGGTATCTACAGCAGTGGGACTAGATGAGACTGCTCTCTTGGTAAGTTTGGCTTCTAGAGCTTTTGTTTCATGTGGAATGGTTTAAGTGTTTTGAAATTGCTGTTCATTTTCCTGTAATTAGGCTTTACTATAAACTGTTGTCTTTTCTCAACAAAGTTATAAAACTATGCGATCTGAAAGGGGACTAGCTTCTTCAGAATAACTTTACAAAGGCGATGTGTGTTTTAAGGGTGTGCTCTCAGAACGCGTCCTGGTTCTGCCATGTGGTGGTAATGCTACACATTTTCCATAGGTGGTGGACCTGCAGAGGGGCATTGCAGGGTGCAGCTGAGAGCACCAACCTCTCAGGTAATGTGTCTGCGCTCTAAGCACATGGCGCTTAAGCTTCTCCCATAGCGCTTATGTCTGAGTTTGGTCAATGATGAGTCAGTTATTTGGTTCAACTGATCTTAACTGAAGTTTACTCGCAGCGCACTGAGACACTCGGACTGCCTGTCTTCCATATCCTCTTCAACATGAGCGCAAAGCAGTTTTCACTGATCTTTCCAATTTCTCAGGTATGACTGGCAGCCCCAGCTGGATGACCTCCAGACTGCACAGACAGGTGAGTGTTGATGGGACGGTGACGTTTAGGACCAGACCTGCTGAGAATTAACCAAACGTGTCATTTGTCTTCACAGGTGCTGTGGATCTGGAGTGGCTAGAGCGACGGGCCGACACAGAACCTTCAGAGAAACCAAGCATGAACTGTCCCACATTGTCCTTTGTTTGGTTGTGCAAAGTTTCCTAAACTTCTGTGATAAATAAAATATAACTCAAGGATTTTGTTTCCGTGATTGCAGTTTGATTACAATTAATAGACCAGAATCTCCTCCAGTGTTCTCTATTGACACCACTTTAATATAAATGGTTGAATATACTGCATGTGGTTGAGTCCTACATGTAACTATTTAATGAAGGATTGCTAACGTAGCACTTGAGGCTGCAGAACATGGTGTCCTCAGAAGACCCCTCGCTGCTATGACTGGTACCATGTAAACCCCCTGCAGTCGGTTCCCCACCAGGATGACGTCATAGTTAGAGACGTATTAACCTCAGTGACTGAAGACGTCCTGCTCAATGGATCCAAAAAGAGTAAACATTAACTACGTCGTGGCGAGGTGAGTTTTATTTTGAAGGATGACACTGAACCGGTAGTCAGTCTTTAGCCAGACGGCGTTAGCGACACGCGCTGCCGGAAGCTGCGTAACCCGAACCACAAAGCCCAGTGCGTCACAGCACCTCGGCTCGTCTGAAGCTAGCGGACGCAAACTTACGGTGAGCGTTTATTTATCGTATTCGACACCAGGTCAAACTAGCGGGACGTTACGTCAGTGGCTGCTAAGCTCCGACTAACTTCAGCTAACTGACGCCACGTCAGCTGACGCTTCTCGCGCTGTTTGCAGGTGGAGACCGAACGGCGGGACACGTTTCTCAAGCGGAGCCGCCGATTGTCGTCGGGAGACTCCGCAGCTGACCGGCGGGTTCGTCCGGTTGAACCCACGACACGTAGACGAGGAATGCGGTGATTCATTTAGGGCGTTGGGAGTAATGCGGGGCGCGGACCCTCCATGTCCAACACACCCACAGGTGTGTATGGCCTGATGACGTCATCTCTCCGGGGCCTCAACCTGTGTGAACAAGTGTTACAACTTAGCGCTACGTACACGCGTCTCTAGCAGCCAGTATAACTTGGAGCAGCAGAGGCATGGCGGCTGAAGTGGGCCGCGTGTGGGGGTGGGTGCGCTCGTGGGGCAGCGCTGGCGTGTCAGACAATACCACGACGGCAATAAACAGAAGCCATAGTCCCGGCTTGAGCGGGCGGGGCGCGGGGGGGTGGACCTCTTGGATCTGGGGGTGGAAACGTCAAAATGAGCAAAGTAGCCCAGCAGAGGAGTACTGGGAGGCGCAGGAGAAGCTCCCTGCTGGGGGGAAACCGGAGACACGCGTGTCCAAGTGGTGGAATACTTCTTACCTTTCATGGCCAAGGAAAACCCAACCAAGTGAATTGAGACGGAGGAAACGTGATGTGTGTGACTGTGATATTGATGGGGACTTTTCAGATTACGGAACACCCCCGCCGTCTCCTACGCCCCCTTCCTCTGAGCTGCCGTCTCCTTTCAGAGTCTTTGCGCACAGCTGGAAGGTGGAAATCCTTCCAGAGCACTACGAGATCAGCTTCAACTTCCTCCGCCACTTGTTTGACCTGTTTGTAGTTGGCTTTCTGTGGACCGTGTCCCCCCCTGCCAAGCTGATCTTGGAGGTGTTGGGGGTCCAGGGAGCGCTGAGGCTGTGGTTCCACGGCATGGCCATGTTTTTTGTCTCCACGGTTGGAATGGCGGGATTACTGTGGTTGATCCAGGAGTACCTGCCTCAGTTTGCTCTGATCTTCGGCATCGTCCAGGCGTTGGTGATCTCGGTCAGTGTTCGTCAGAGTGTCGTCCTCGGTGTAGAGGAAGAAAAGAAAGACTATGAGGAGGAGGGAAAGATGGATGAAGACAGGAAGAATGGGAAGGAAGCCAAGGAAAGCCTTGAGTCTGTTGATGACCAGGTGAAGACTATGTAAGGTAAGCCCCTTGACTCAGCGTACTTTGTAACACCTACTGTTCTGCATTATTTCAAATTTGAACCCAGAAAGCCAAGCTCTAGGTTAGTAGACGGACCACGTGGTCAGCTCCATTATCAGTGGCGTTTATCACTAACTACGGGGCTTTGCACAAAGGCACGATGTTCTTTTAATATATAATGAACCACACAAATATTTATAAATGAGTTTAAATGGTTTCAATTTGCCCAACAGCAGAGGGAAATACTGATAACACTAAAGCCTAGTTTATGCTTCTGCGTTTTCAGAGCGACGCAGACGCAAGAGCGTGTCCCTTGCGTGTCCCTTGCGTGTCTTCACTCCTCCTTGCGTGTGTCGACCCATTTTTCTAGACGCGTCTAAAGCGACGCAGCCTCCTGCAGCACCAGGCTGTGATTGGTCCGCTGACTACGTCCTTTACGGAGTCTCACGTTCCCGCTTTCACAGATCTGCAACACACGCAAGACTTTTAGAACCGTGAAGTGAAACGAGTGCGTGAAGACGCAGAAACATGCGTCAGCCTTAATATGAAACCTGGTAAGAAATCACTCAGGGTACAATTTTCTTTTTGAAAAGATCAAGGTGTTCTTTATTTTTTATTATTTGCGTAATAGTTAGTAGTAGTTTTATGTCGAGGTAGCTCAAAAAAAAGAAAAACTAATTATATTTAGTTGATTCCATGATTCCTCTGCTAGGATTAAGATCTTGAACAGAACAAACTGGTAGTGCTCTTTCCTTAGTCAGAACATAAGACTGATGAGAAGGGTCCACTTCCTCTGCGTATGTGTGTGTGACAGCGTGAGGAGGACCGGTGTACCTCTACATGTTGTATTCTTCATCTTGCACTAACCACATATTGATCAAAGGCTGGTATCAACCGCTATGACCCGATACTTTGAGCAGCAGCTTCTCTGTCAGCTGGTAAACAACATTCACACACTTTGACTGAGTCAACAGATCAGCCGTAGTGTTACATGTCAGTGCCGTGAAACCCAACAGCTTCCTCATGACGACGCTTCTGTCTTTTCCACAGATGCTGAGAAGACGCAGCGTGTCGAGGAGTCCAGCTGTGTCAGACTGTTCATTGCACATCTGGGTGCTGCAGGGTCTCTTAGCAGTTGTGTTGCACGCATACACGTTTTGCTAATGTCACTATATGTTCAACACTATTGATCCTGATTCTGAATGTTTACATGGATTGCACAGTACAACGTTTTGGATCAGAAGCTACCACTACATCGGTGGTCAGTAATAAAAGGAGCCATTATTGTTGGAACTTTTGGTTCTGTTGTAATGTTGGTGCTGTGGGTACTTGTCTGGTGATTCACCATGAGACATCATTCTGTTTTGGTACCAACTGCCTGCGGTTCTGAAGCTTCAATTTGTGTTTTGTCTTAGGCCCTCATCTTAAGACAGTCACATTAAATGTCTCCCAAGCTCATTTCCTTCAATTCAACTGCAGCCTGTGAGACAGAAACGTTCCGGCATGTGATCCTTTGGTGTCCTCTTCAGCCTGCTCCAGTGGACCAGCTGGAATTTGTCCATCGACCTTCGTTCAAACCCAACCAGCTCATTTCTACTGCATTTGTAAATGCTTATTATTCTAATACGGCATCGTCAAGTAGTAATGTGAAATATTGCACACACACGCACACACACACAGACACAGAATACAAAATCGTGAAGTCCTCAAAGCTGTTTTTTGTCCCTTGAGGCGGATTTGTTGGTTTCGGGCTTAAGAAAACGTAATTGAATTTTATACTTCAAAATAAAAGTGTATTTTGAGAGTGAACACTAAATGAATAAAAGGCAGTTTTGTTTGATGTTGGTAAATGGTTCCAGCACTCAGCTGTGATGGTCAAACACTATAAATAGATACTCACTTTGGTTTGGTGATGAAGTGGAGGATCCCGTTGTGCAGTACTCGCAGCCATTGCCTGTGAGGAGGCTTCCGTTTACTGCACAAACCTTTACTTCGTGCCTATTTTCTCTACTATCATATAGCTCTTCTCCACTACAGTGCATTTTTACTTCATTACCATTCTTTAGATTTGAAGGTACAAACGATGTGTTGCTTTAGTTCACAACAGCATGTTGTATTCAACCACTCTGTATAACGTGTAACCCATTCATTCTAAAAGCAGAGCCTACCTGTATTACTGCCTGTAACATTGTAATTAAAGCATCTTATTGAGATGTAATGGTCCAATTGTGTGCACCTTATGATACGACATAATCAGAATATAAATGTTCAAATCCTCTGTGAGGAAGCAGACGTGAAACCAAGAGTCACGTTGTCTTCTCATTTTAGTTTTCAAATGAAACGTGCAGCCAAATACTGGCTGATAAGATAGTTCACAGGCTGTGACAGTAAGTGTCTATTTGTTTAAAAAAAGCACATAAAATATCCAATTTATTTCATTTCAAAGGCATATTATGACAGTATTCTTAGTTGTATTATTTCATATATTCTACAGTTGGCCAGGCGGACAACATGTTTCACAAGAAGCACAGACGGAACCAAGCCGGCGTCCGTTCCTCCGATGACATTTAGGCTCTTGTACAACTGCTTTTATGGTGTACATGGGCCAAATGTGTGATGCTATTCTCATCGAATTCATATTTTCTTGTTGATACAAAGCCAAAGTTTATGGGCTGTTAATTACCAATAATAAAAATATATGTATATATAGTTGTCTTCACTGACATTCTGTGACAGTTCTTCCTTTCTTTTTGCATTGCTCACCAGAGCTTTGCGTACATCATAAAGCCACAACTTGGTGGTGCTATACCACATTGTGAGAAAACAACATGTAGAAAAAGATTTTCTATATTTTAATACATGTATTGTGATTTTGGTACATTTTCTGACATCAGTATTTTATTTTAATACATTTTTAGGGGTATTTTGTATTAAAATACATTTTCTGTTGCTGTTAATTGGTTGGATTGGTGATGAGACCAATCCAATAGTTCAGTGAGGATTTTTGAGTTTATGGAAATAGTGAAAGATTCAGTGCAGCTGCCTTCCAGGACACGGTGGCTCAGTGAAAGGGAGACAAACTAATGAGGGGCCGGAGCATCAGTTGGACGCACTGACGGGAGCTTGGTATCTCACCACGGAGTGCACCACCCACAGAAAAGAAGCTTACTTGTCGTGTTTGATTGTGGAGCAGAATTCAAATTGAATGGAGCAAGAAGTGGAGCAAACTTTTGAAAGGTTTGACGTCTAAAGAGGATGCTTTTGAAACGGTCAAGAACATTACAGCTATCTTCAAGTTGTAAAAGTGGATCAGCAAGTCGTGAGGTGCTATTCGATATTCCAGAAGAACATAGTTGGATCTAGACAAGAGATAAATTGCCAGTTGAACGGGACTACAATGGTGCATTGAGATGCCACCTTCAAGTTTAAATGTAACGTCGGAGAACAACCACATACAAGACGTGGGATGTTACCAGTGATCAGTTCCAGCTCGGACCCGTGTCGCAGGATTGTTCGAAAGATGAATGCAGCAATGTACAGAGACATCCTGGATGAAAATCTGCCCAGAGCGCTCCGGACCTTCGGGACAACTCTGAATGTGTCCCAGGCGGAGCCCGGACTGCCCCCCGTTGAGCATCTCTGGAGACGCCGATGGAACCGGAGATGTTTTGCAGAGAAGAATGGGAGAAAGTGCCCAGAAACAGGTGTGCCAAGCGTGTATTCATCCCACTCAAGAGACTTATTGAGCAATGGCTGTGAATACGCATGTACATCCTTTATTTTAAATGAATCCATTCTGGAATAAGGCTCTATGACAACAAAACGTGGCAGAGTGAAGCGCTGTCAAACCATTCTGGACGCACTGTATATTTCTGATGTAACACACATTTGAAGACAAACGTCACACAGGAGAAGTCCTTATCAAACCGGCTGTAATCTGAGCGTCTGTCGTCATGGATACGCTCATCCACGGCCTCCATATGTACTCACACAGCTTCAGCTGGATCATTCAGTTCTTCCAACAAGAGAAGGAAGCTTTTCTAATCAGATGATCCCTATAATTCTATGTTAAGAAACAAGTTTGAAGAACTCAATAAACCAGTTAGTTAATGAATAAGGACCCAGGGCGGGCTTCTCCATCACGAATTACACTCACTGACCCATAAACGTGTCACCAGAGCAGAAACAGAAAAAGGAGGAGGGAGAATATAACCACAGTTTATGGGAAGCAAAGCTCTGACAAATGAGTACGTTTACAAAGAAGTCCAGCAATAAATCCATAACAAGCAGCGTGGTAACAATAAGCTCCGCTTCATGCAGCACCAGAGACGTGTAAACTGCAGGTAGGACTCCTTCCAGTGCTGCTGCTCCTCCTCGTACAGCAGCGCACACACCTCTGGAGAGCTGCAGCCATGTGCAGCCTGACTAGAACGTCGTGCGTTGATCAACCTGGATGTTGAAGGGTTCAACAGCGTGGTGTGTTCGTGTGTGGAGAGAACACGATCAATGATGCATCACATGTTTCAGCTCATTTATGACCGTCACATCACTGCGAGAGTCACTTGGGCAGATTACACAACTAAGAAATAATCAGCAGTTGAAGATGTAATTCCCATCAGCGTAACAACCCAGACAAAAATAAAAGCAGCCGTGAAGTTACTGTGAAGGATCGCAAAACTCAAACGTTTATTGTCAGCAGGGTGAATTAAATGGAAACCAATGGCTGCCCAGGAAGTAGTAACGCATTGTTAATGTTACCATCTGTAGTCAACAGGCTAAAACATGCAGGTCTCCTTTAAGAAATCTAAAACGTGAACTTCATCATTCCATGAAGGCATGTCAGCTGGCCATTACTGAGCATGCTTATTCAATGCTCCACGTGGCTCCGTGCGCTACAGGGCAGTGCTGCAGCTTCTCACTCTGCTGTACTCGAGTGACGGAACGGGACTAAAACAAAAGAAAGAAAAAAAGAGGAGCGCAGTCCTGGTGTGATGCCTCTCAGACACACATTGCTCACTAGTGGGTGTGTGACCCTCCGGAGCTGGGGGGCACTGTGGTCCCTCCAGCCCCCGTCTGTCCATGGCCTCTCCTGCTGTGGCCCAGGATGCAGTGAGCACTGCCACAGCCTTCATCGTCATCCACGTCGTCCTCCCCATCGCTCTCAGAAGACGACTCTCCAAACTGCCGCGGCTTCTCGTAGATGCAGCAGCCTGGAACACAACGTACGGGGTGAGGATCCAGCTACGTGCTCAGATGATGCCTTCACTGACTCGTAGGGAGCTCCTCCTTCTCCTACAGCACCACATTGTGTTCAGAAAAGGGCAGCGTGGTGTGGAAATCAATGGTTTGATTTTATTCCATTTCACTCCCGAATGTACACTGCTCAGACAATAAAAGGGAACACTTAAGTCTTATTAGTTACAACTAATGCTTTGTAAAGAACAAAGTATTTGATAAGACTGTTACTTAATAGTCTTATTAAATACTCTTCTTTACATAGTTGAATGTGCGGACAACAAAATCACACAAAAATGATTAATGAAAATGACACAACCCACATTTATTGCACTACAAATGTTTTAGGATCGCTTGATTGATCACGTAAACCTCTAAAGTCGTAGACTGAATTAAGGGCTTAGTTACAACTTTTTGTTGTTAGAACCACTCTGGACCTCACTGGCCCATCTACACAGCAGGGATACGGGGGGCAAAGGGATTAGAGAATGTTCCCCTGCTGCCACGATGAACGGAACCACTTCAGGATATAGAATATAGATATATATATATAGATATATATAAGAATAGAAGTAGATCGGCCAGGCAGAGGGTTGGATACACATGATGTGTGCGTGTCGTGGTTGTAGCAGCAGTGACGTTGCAAGAATTAGCTTCTAGCCCTCGATTCATTTGAGATGGGGGACGTTGCAGGACATGGCGGAGTGAGACCCAGTGTTTTGGACTCGATACAGAAAGGAACCCGTGTGGAACTACTTTACAGCGCGGCTCCTGGGGAAGATGAACTCACATTTTGAAGACCTTCTCCCTAGGTGCTCGTTGTCGACGGTGTCACTGGACCACTCCACCTTCTTCTCAGTCTTCCTCTTCCTCAGCTTGATCGTCAGGCTTCGTCCCTCCTGTAATGGGGAGGGATACAGTGTTTGACTGTGTCCTCACAGCCATGAGGTCCTGTAGTGCTGGAGGTACTAGAGATGCTGTATGGCTCCAGGGACACAGCTTCAGTGGTAAAACATCGCCGTGTTCCCAACAAACAGTTTGCCACATTGGACATTTAAACTGAGATCTTCATCATGCCAACGCATTTAAACGTGATAGGTATCAGTGGGATGGATAGGACGTGTTGCATATAGAAGCCGTACTACGTGGTACTACGTGGTACTACGTGGTACTACGTGCTGATGGGGTCGGGGTCTAGGTGGGAATGCTCGCTGGACTCATCTGGTGAAACTGGACGGACCCAAAGTTAAAGCAACACTAATGTGTCACGTGGTCAAGTATTCCAACAAGTACAGAGCCAGACCACAGCGCTACCACACCAGCTGAGGTTTAGGATTGTTTATACCGGATCCGGTGTTTCTTGGGTTTGCTCCGGACTGAATGCGGTTACGGTACCGTACCATCAGCACCGGCAGCATGCCTTGCACATGGGTCACACTGGTACCCGGCCTTCGCAGAGAGCCGCGAGCCAGCGACCCTGCTGATGCAAACGGTTAGCTAGCACTGTGACACACGGTTACCGTGATGCCCACGGTACCGTGACGTCACAGAGCTCACCGTTACCGGTGACGTCAGTTCCATGTTGTTACAGGTGAGGCCTCGTGAAGCTCCATGAAGTCACGTTAGCACGTAGCGCTTGACCGTTAGCTAAACAGTATCGCGTCCTCGCGACCGGCCGGCTTACCTGCTGCGGCGGCGGGGTGCTCGTCTCAACCGTCTCCGTTATGGTCTCACTCGATGTCCCGGGAGCCTCCGCCATCCCTGGAGCTGCTCGCTGCTACTTACCGTTAGCTGGCGTAAAGACGGGAAGAGCCAGGGTCGACCGTCAGGGAGAGACAACGTCTGTCCGTTAGCTAGCTAACGTTACAATGGCGGATCTGAGTATTCAAAGAGATTGTTGACGTGCAGGTTGTGAGGCGTTGGACATGTCTTTGAGATGCGGTCAAGCTGCCACACAGGTCGTCGCACTTAAACGGAAGTTGAAGGTTTTCACCTCAGAACGATGCTCATCTAACTTAATTAAGAAATGTGAATATGGGGTCGCATTAACAAAACCCAGTCCTGCTAAACCACCGTGCTACTTCACTGTCTTATTTATTCCAACTAAGGAACAGTCAGGGCATTCGTATTGCGGTTCTGTAGAATATTATTTCTGCGTGTCAGTTTATTTTGAAAGGTCTGCAGGACGTTCCGTCTCTAAGAGCAGTAGCGTGTGGGGAAGATAATCACAGACGCACACGGGTTACTTCCTGTTGTATTAGTCCGTCAATAACATGACCAGCATGCCAAGAATAAACATACGATATGAAGCGATATGAAAGGATAATTGTTCTACGGATGAATGTTCACAGAGGACTTGATGAGAAACCGGATATAAACACCCTCTCCTGAAGTGGCGAACTTGAAAGGTCGCGCAGCTTTGGGGACAGTGCGAGTATCGAAAGCACAGCGAGGACACGAAGCTTCCCTCGCGTGCGTGCTAACGCTCAGCTAACGTCACTCGGGATGTGGAGGACAGGACGTGTCCTCAGGCTGAGGCTGACAGTCACAGGAGAAGCCTCCTTGTGTTCCAGCAAGCCAGCGAACCCTTCTTTGTCTCCTTCACCTCAGTCCAACTCGTCTCCGCGGTCCCAGGCAGACAAGCAGAGGCGGAGACGACAGCGCGAGGACGCCATTCTGTCCAATGCACACTCGGTAAGTAGGAGAGAAGCTTCAGGACAAAACGACGCAAATCGATGTAGTCTCAACTATCGTCAGGTATGTTTTCTCCAGGTAGGATGAAGTCAAAGGTGAGATCACACATCATCTCGTCCAGTGAACAAGGGACTGGACATATGGACTCCTGGGCAGACATGCAGGACACTGGCAATGTTCTGTGAGATCAGTTCCTTCCCTTTACGAATAAACCCCAAATGTACAACGTTAGAGACAGCATGGTGTCCTCAAGAGGTCCAGGCTGTGTAGAGACGCAGTCCTGCTCTGTGACGTCACATCACTCACAGCAGCTCCACACACCAAATGCAAACACATAAACCCCAAAGAATGATTGCAGTTGGCAGCTTTTGGCCAGTTGAATGTTGCTTTTGGGATATGAGGGAGAATTATGTCAATATTTTGGCTACTCACACGTCAAAATGATTCTGTGGACATTTAAACGTATTCACAGCTGTTGGGAAAGTGGTGAACTGACTGATCACCAAATATTTGAATTGAACTTTATTCTCCATGCACAGTTTTTACATTTGCCCATTTCAGGGCCGTCCCACCCACAGTCCTTACATGTCCCATAGATGGAAGCAGCTGCTCTTTAGTGAAGGTGGACCATTTGTCCACACACACACACACATCCTTTCTCTATAATACTTCCTATAAAGCATGAATCACTTCTTTGTGCCACTCTTCTTAAGAACAACAACTGTGTGTCCATATTCTGATGCTGTTAAAAGGGGATTTCTCAATACGACATCATTACTGATCCTAGTGGCCCCCACGTTTCAGTTCAACTGATGAACATGTTTCCCTCCCCCATAGTGGGGTCTGTGTCTCTGTGGGTTGGGTGGCGGTAAGCTCACGGGGTGGTGACTGTGTCTCCGTGGGTCTGGGTGGCGGTAAGCTCACGGGGTGGTGACTGTGTCTCTGTGGGTTGGGTGGCGGTAAGCTCACGGGGTGGTGACTGTGTCTCCGTGGGTCTGGGTGGTGGTAAGCTCACGGGGTGGTGACTGTGTCTCCGTGGGTCTGGGCGGTGGTAAGCTCACGTGGGGTGTGGGTCTGGGGTGGGCGGTAAGCTCACGGGGTGACTGTGTCTCGTGGGTCTGGGTGGTGGTAAGCTCACGGGGTGGTGACTGTGTCTCCGTGGGTCTGGGTGGTGGTAAGCTCACTGTGTCTCCGGGTCTGGGTGGTGGTAAGCTCACGTGGTGACTGTGTCTCCGTGGGTCTGGGTGGTGGTAAGCTCACGGGGTGGTGACTGCTCTGTGTCTCCGGGGTGGTGACTGTGTCTCTCGTGGGTCTGGGTGGTGGTAAGCTCACTCACTCCGTGGGTCTGGTGGTAAGCTCACGGGTGGTGACTGTGTCTCCGTGGGTCTGGGTGGTGGTAAGCTCACGGGGTGGTGACTGTGTCTCCGTGGGTCTGGGTGGTGACTGTGTAAGCTCACGGGGTGGTGACTGTGTCCGTCCGTGGGTCTGGGTGGTGGTAAGCTCACGGGGTGGTGACTGTGTCTCCGTGGGTCTGGGTGGTGGTAAGCTCACGGGGTGGTGACTGTGTCTCCGTGGGTCTGGTGGTAAGCTCACGGGGTGGTGACTGTGTCTCCGTGGGTCTGGGTGGTGGTAAGCTCACGGGGTGGTGACTGTGTCTCCGTGGGTCTGGGTGGCGGTAAGCTCACGGGGTGGTGACTGTGTCTCCGTGGGTCTGGGTGGTGGTAAGCTCACGGGGTGGTGACTGTGTGCTCTGCTGCTTTCAGACTGCTGAAGAGGAAGCGGTGGGATGGAGCGAGAAGCAGACCCTGGTGTACGCTGCTCAAACGCCTCCCGGGACAAAGAAAGGTGACTAACTTCTGCAGCAGCAGCTTGTGTATCTGTGCACATCTAAAGGGTGCGTTGTCCTCTGCAGACGCCCTGTCTCCGTTCCCGTCTTCGTACTGCCCACAGTACGTGGAGTCCAGCTGGTATCAGTGGTGGGAGAAAGAAGGATTCTTTCGTCCAGAACAACATGTGAGCAATTTCTAACCAAACAGCGCTTCACTTCTCATAAACTTAGTCCCGCCGTTAATAATATCTATATTATACTACAGACCGGTTTTGGACCGAAGAAGCAGCATTACCAAATGCTGATGGTTCTTTACATTTGTTGCATTTAACCTATTTATTTGATGATCAGCAAACCAAGCTGAAATCTATCATTACTGGTTGGCGGAGGGAAGAATGTGTATTTGTATGAGTGTGACACAGACTTCTAGCCCCCTTTGAACCCTCTCATTCTGTCAGAGCATGTTGAGCAACCAGCTCAACTGGAGCAGAACGTCCAAATGTGTCCATGTATTGTTTGTGCTCTGCACCCTCTCACAGTTGAGTCCGATCAGCAGGCTTATTTCACGGCCCTCGTTGAGTTCATGCTCCATTCCAGTAGTTACTGCAAGTCACTGGTCACTCACCGCCGCCATGTTCCCCAGGAGGAGCTGTC
Source organism: Gasterosteus nipponicus (assembly GCA_014132575.2). Classification (NCBI taxonomy): domain Eukaryota; kingdom Metazoa; phylum Chordata; class Actinopteri; order Perciformes; family Gasterosteidae; genus Gasterosteus; species Gasterosteus nipponicus. The sequence goes on along the minus strand of BMAF01002842.1, from coordinate 129,982 downwards.
TCACCGCGTGGATCAGACCTTCGCCCTGTGCTTGCCTCCACCAAACGTGACCGGCACTCTGCACCTGGGCCACGCTCTCACTGTGGCCGTGGAGGACGCTCTGGTTCGATGGTAACATCAAGTGCGGCTGGTTAACGATTGATCGGTTAGTTTGATGAAGTCAAATATCAACGTGTAATCCACCAGGAGGAGGATGCAGGGCTACAGGGTCCTGTGGGTCCCTGGATGTGACCATGCAGGTATTGCCACACAGGTAAGACAGCATCTTCCCTTCTCCGTCTGCCCTCTCACTCTCAGGCGTCGAATAAAGGGGTCTGCTTGGGATGTTCCTCTTCCTCTGGCTTAACGTGGCATCCTGTGTGTCTCCGTTAGACGGTGGTGGAGAGGAGACTGCTGAGGGACCGAGGGAAGCGCAGACAGGACTTCACCAGGAAACAGTTTCTACGCGAGGTGTGGAAATGGAAGGAAGAGTGAGTCTTCACATTCACATGCTCCTCTTTATTGTGTGTCTGGGAGGCAGCACATGTGCTTCAGTCTGTCCCCGTGTCTCCCAGGACCGGAGAGGAGATCTACCACCAGCTGAGGAGGCTCGGAGCGTCTCTGGACTGGAGCAGAGCCTGTTTCACCATGGATCCAGTAAGCTGTGCCGTCCTCTGCTTAGAACCTGGGGAAGTCACTGTTTACTCAGCACAGGTTCATGAGACGTGTCCCACCTGCTGCGATGACACGGAGGTCCAGAGGGGGAGACTGGGGCTGTCCTCCCAACAGCTGGCCCTATGTAATCATCTCATGATGAGGCTCTTAGATCAATACGAAATAACTAATCTCACCTTTTGAGATTCTTTAATTAGATCAATCCGGATGAATCACTTCAAATAGGGTGTATTTTAAACAAGCGAGGAACTAGTGACTCTTCCTGTTGTCCTCGTGCACTTTGCTCTTGACTCCATAGTTTGACGTCTGTGACACATTTCGCCAGGACATTTAGTCTTTTATGGACACAGTGGTACATGTTGACATGCAAGTAGCCTAGCAGCTACTAGGGCTGCAGCTGACCATTCTTTGGATTATTGACCGTAGTGTAGAAGCGTGGAAACAAACAGACGCAAGTGTTCCTTCTGGCTACAACGTGTGGCCGTTTACTTCCATCAAATAACGTCTCTCACATTCACTTCCTGCTCCTGGTTTACCCCCCAGGTCACCAGGGTTACGCCCCGTTCTCCTCAATTCAGTCCTTCAGGCCCCTAAATAGCTCATTAAAATGATGTATAAGGATGTATTTGAGTGACCAGTTAATACACATGTAATCATAATGAATCCATTGAATAGTAATACAAAATGTAAGTGCAAATGTGTGTTTAAAAGTAACTCCAAATACTAATAGTCTTTGCAGGTGACGAGCGTGTTCTCTGTCCAGCTCCTTCATCTGCGTGCACGAGCCTCTGAGGGGCAAACTTGTGCACGACGCTCAGTACTACAAGAGGTTAACTATTCAGAAGGAACAAAGGATTCGCGCATCCAACATAGTGTTAGCGAGCATCCACAGTGAGACCGTCTCCAACATGTAGCGTGTAAAGCGTAGGATCAGCTAACACGTGAGGACCTTTTAAATGCTGCTGTGAAACGCCAACTCGGTGCTGCGTTGTGCTGTTTGCTTTGGTTCGCTGATGAAATACTCTGGACTTTTTCCACTCTCCCACATTCAACGTTTCCTTGGTGCATGTAGACACCAGAAGCCGTAGCCCCCCCAGCACTTCCTGCAGTCTATCGCAAGGCTGAATGAAAAAGACCTGTAGCTCTGAAGCGTTTTCTAATCTACTATAAAAATCCGACGTCAGTTATGTCGACCAATGGTTGCTGTGGGTCCCATCGGTCCGTTTGCACTGCGCTGTAAACCCCTGTTGATGGCATGTGTAATGTGCTTGGTTGTGACTGCAGGCGTTCAGCAGGGCCGTGACTGAGGCCTTTGTCAGGCTCAGCGACTCGGGTCTCATCTACCGCTCGGAGGCGCTGGTCAACTGGAGCTGTGCTCTGGGATCGGCCATCTCTGACATAGAGGTGAATACAAGGAGAACAAGTCTGAGATGTTAGTAAGTAGGGCTCTTCTTCTGGCACCAGCCGTGTGTTCAAACTGGGAAATATCTAATCCAATATACGGTTTATTAGCGGTCAGGTGACCTACAGTGCTTATGGGGGGCAGTGAGTTTTCTGTACACAAATGACTAAACTTCTTCCACGAGAGGCCGACTGCCGGATGCAGCTGAAGGCTCTGGAAGAAGCTTGTAAGATGGTTTTTGTTTGTGTCAAACAGTGTTCATTTTCTCGACGAAAACTATGACGAAAAATGTTCGTTAACGAACCTTTTTTCCACGACTAAGACGAGACGAAGACGATCTTAAAAAATAAAAACTATGACTAAATCTATTCTAACAGACAAAGTACGGCGGATATTAACGCGTCATCCACGAACCCAGAACGCTCGTATCGGTGCAGCGGTGGTTCTTGTGCACCGATAGTTTAGCTCAGCTGTCTCGGGTTAGCTGCCTGTTAGCAGGCTGAAGCCGCGCTGCTTCACAGAAACATGAAGACCCGTTTAAAGACTGTGGGACCTTTCTGCTCTGTTCTCTGGCGACGGCAGGCAGCGTTTCCTCGCTGGATGAGACGCTCCGTCACAAACACGTCTAACGTAATAAAGTCATTGCAGGTTCTGAAGCCTCACGCGTTTCTAACTATAGTTCACGCGCCACATCGTGAGAAGACGGCGTTAAACCGTCTCGGCCACCGTACGCTCGTTACTAAGCAACGTAGAGGCGCCACACGCCGTGTCAAAAGCGTTGCAAGTAAACAGACAAAGACAACAAAGTGTTGCGTTTAGATCCCTGGTCCTCATGAAGTTGTTGCACCTTTGCCAATTTGTTAAATTGCCTTGCAAATAAATGCTTTGCTATTTGTTAAAATCCAAATCCTTTCATGTAATGATGTTTCACATGTGATTTATATCAGCTCACACAAACACTTCATCCATTTGTTCTTCCTCCGTCACATTTTACAACCCATTGTGGCCGCGAGTCAAAACGTTTACCGACCTGCTATAGACCTGTCCTAGGAGGGACATCTATAGGCCTGTCCTAGGAGGGACATCTATAGGCCTGTCCTATAGGAGGGACATCGAGAGGCCTGTCCTAGGAGGGACATCTATAGACCTGTCCTATAGGAGGGACATCTATAGACCTGTCCTAGGAGGGACATCTATAGGCCTGTCCTAGGAGGGACATCTATAGACCTGTCCTATGAGGGACATCTATAGGCCTGTCCTATAGGAGGGACATCTATAGGCCTGTCCTAGGAGGGACATCTATAGGCCTGTCCTAGGAGGGACATCTATAGGCCTGTCCTAGGAGGGACATCTATAGGCCTGTCCTAGGAGGGACATCTAATGGACAACCAAGTACTGCAAGCTAGACTATTATGCAGCTGCAGACACAACACAGGGGTCCCTGGGCCTGAGAGGGGAAGAAAAGGAGTTTAATATGGCTATTAAATGTGACTAAAACTAATTACATTTTAGTCTAGTTTTTGTCAACTAAAACTAAGAAAGATTAAAATGACCTAATGTGACTAAATCTAATATGCATTTTCGTCTAAAGACTAAGACTAAATCAAAAATAACTGCCAAAATGAACACTGGTGTCAAAGTAGTTAGAATTTATTTTATTGTACTGTGAGGTAAACACGGCCCATATTTAAATCACGGCTGGTGTCATGAAGAGCAGAATCATTGGCTGAGTGTTTCTCATAAAGCAAATCTTCTGCTATAATGAGAAAGAAGAAGATCAGTAGAGATGGAGGTTTGTCGGTCAGCCTGTGCGTTTGCTGTCAGGTTGACTCAAAGGAGCTGTCGGGACGGACCATGCTGTCTGTTCCTGGTTATGACGAAGAGGTGGAGTTTGGAAGCCTGCTGACCTTCGCCTACCCTTTAGAAGACCACGGTGAGTGCGTGAGACTGATCCGTGTGCTGTTCGGTGGTGGTGTGATGATCCCCTCCATCTGTTGTACTTTAGATGGAGAGGTGGCGGTGTCCACCACCCGTCCTGAGACCATGCTGGGAGATGTGGCCATAGCCGTTCACCCTGACGATCCTCGGTATCAGGCTAGTACCAGTCGGCATGCCCCATTGGTTCTGACACAAGGCCTGTAGAAGCACATAAGAACGTCTTTGTTTTCTCAGCGTATAACCACAGATTCTAATGGATTTCATATGAATGGACCACAAAATAGTCCATCATCTGGAGGTCAGGGGAAAGCTCACAAATCAAGGTCTAAAAAGTGAATATGTATTCACCCCCCAACTGTAAAACCCTAAAAGATCTGGTGTGACCAATTGTGTGACCTCCGAGTTTGTCAGAGAGCATTACTGAACCAGGAGCATCATGGAGACCAAGGAGCTCACCAAACACCTCAGGGAGGAAGTTTGAGCTCAAATATGAAGCAGGAAAAGTGGAACCAATACGGCACAACGAGAACCGTCCACCTAAAGTGAGCCAAGAAGAAGATGAATCAGAGAAGCAAACAAGAGGCTCATGGGAACTCTGGAGGAGCTGCAAAGAGCCGCATCTGAAGGAAGAATCTGGCCACAGGACAACTGTGACCGTGTGCTCCACACATCTGTCCTGCATGGACGAGCGGCACAAGGAAAGCCGCTGTGGAGGTTGTTTGTGTCACAGATTGATTGAATGTCTATTTGAACCCCAGTTTGTAACGGACAGGCACTGTAGGGTGTGCTGATTGGATGCATACTTGGTAAGGGAACCCAGTGTATGCTGAACGTCTTCTCTAACATTACAGTAAAAATGTCTAACATTGTGTATGTGTTGCCGTGGTGATAGAAAGTGAATTGTAGAGGAGTCGGGCAGTGCACACCTCTCGTACTCCTCCTCCTCAGACAGGAAACATGTTATTTAGATATTGTACAGGCGGCGTTGGGGCTCTTCTCATCATGTGTGAGTAGAGCCCACTGGTTTCAGACTAACTCATCTGCAACCAACAAGATGTCCTCCATGTTGAGCTGTATTAAGGGAATGGGTTAGTGTTGACATGCCCCCACAATGCAAACAGAAATGATAACCACTGACGTCATATTAAGGTTATGAAAACATTTGACAAAAGCAGATTTTATATATTCAGTAAGATATGAGAAGTAGACCCAAAACAACAATACAGATCTTATGACTCTAGAGGGACAAATATTGACCATTTGGATCATAACCGTGTAAATGAGATGGAATCCGCATTCACATAATGATAAATATAATGTACTTATTATCTGCTGTTCAGTCCCCTGACAGCGCTAACCTCTTCAACGCTACATGACTTCATTCATCCACTGATGACAGGAGCTACCGCACACAGAGACACCTCCGTCACTAACGTCACACTAGGTACAGCCATCTGTCTTGCCCAAGGACGTGTGGACATGGACGCCAGTGGAGCATTGGTTGATATAAATATACCTGTTAAAGAAGATGTCCAGAAGATGGACAAAATGCTACAAGAAGAATTTAAAATCCAACTTGGAGGATTACTCTCATTCAAGAGGCCGTGTCAGAACATCACAGAATCCTGCAGATCGAGCCGCAAGAGGCATGAACGTTAACAACTTTAAGGAAGATTATATGTGGATAAAAGGGCCACCGCTTCTGTGGTGCCCAGATGGTGAATGGCCAACAAGACCAAACAAGGAGGCACAAGACCTGCAACAAGATCCACAGGTCAAGAACATCACGGTGTATCCAGTCTTAACTGAAGACAATGCTGACACAGTCAACAAATTGCTTCAGTATTACTTACGTTGGGACAGATGATGCAGAAGCAGAAATTCTACAGTCCGAAACAATCGTTCCCTGAAGAAGTGAAGGGCCTCTTTGGTAGTGGGTCTGTCAAAAGAAGTAGTCAGCTATACGGTGCCGGAGTATTGTCAGAAGATACGGTGTAACGTTCACCTGTCTCGCCATTCGAGCTGTACATATAGACATGGCAGACAGTCTTGCATCAACGCCTTATGTTGTTTAATAAGTAGAGGCCAGGTCCTGCACGGAGGACCCTTAATTCTCTTGTGAGAGAGCTGACCTTCACTGACGACAATTTGCTAATGTGTGAGGTTGAAAGTATCTTTAATGGACGACCACGCACCGATGATCCGTGTGACATGGAGCCTTTGACTCCCAATCATCTGCTACTTATGAAAGAGCTGGGAACATTCAACAAAGACGATCTGTATCAGGAAGACGCTGGAGGCAAGTCCAGCATCTCGCAGATCTGTTTGGACCAAGAGCACTTACCTCTCCTCCAGGAGCGACCAAAGTGTTCAAGTAGGAAAAGAAACTTCCAGCATGGAGATGTGGTGTTACTAGGGGATAGTTCTTCTCCACGAGACACATGACTAATGGGAAGGATCATCCAGAGCGAAGCTGCAGACCTGTTAATAAACTGTGTTTATTTGCAAGAAGCCACTTGAACATAAGATCATATAATGAAAGAGCACAGTACTTCTACCGTGTGACGGAATGAGCTTTGTGTTAACCAAATACACAAAAAGCTCATTCTGTCACACGGTAGGAAAACTGTGCTCTACTGCCTCATCTCAGTTACACCTGCTGCAAACATGACGTCAATATAAGCAGGAAAACAGAGGGGGCATCATGCCAACATCTGCATCCAATATAATGTCCTCAATATTACACTACCCAATTTGTCCACTTTGTTCCAGTGTGTGCACGGGAAGCAGTGCAGACACCCTTTCACCAACCGAGCCCTGCCCATCATCACTGATTCCATGGTGGACATGGAGCTGGGAACCGGTGACAGCAACACTACGCATCAGAAAGCAAACACACGGGGCGCCGCCGCGTGATGTGCGCTCACTTCCTGTGTTTGGCTTCTGTAGGTGCCGTGAAGGTGACCCCTGCTCATGACCATACGGACTTCCTGCTGTCACAGAGACATTCTTTGCCACGCGTCACTGTGATTGGAGGAGATGGGACCATGACTCCGCCCTGTGGAAAATGGCTTGAGGTGCATTGAGACCACTGTTATAATGGGTGGATCTTCATGGTGGATTAGTGATAGAAGACAACTGGAATGTGTGTGTCTCAGGGAGTGAAGCGGTTCGATGCCAGACAGCTGATTGTGGATGCCCTGGTTGAGAAGGGGCTGTTCAGAGGGAAGAAGACTCACCCCATGACCTTACCTGTCTGCAGGTTAGTATTCAGACTTTCTGTCTCTGTCTCTTTCTCCTCTTTCTTCTTTACAACACGCAGGCTAAAGGCTGCGGCCTGGCATGTTCCATCACTAAGGAGTGGAACGTGGAATAAACTCAGTTTAGGAGAGGGAGAAGCGAAAAGCACCTCTACTAATGAGTCGAGCAATGCACCAATTAAACGGTTAGAATAGGACTACTGTTAATGTTTGTGTCCTTCCTCAGCCGCTCAGGGGACATCATCGAACCTCTTCTAAAGAAGCAATGGTTCGTACGCTGTGACGAAATGGCTGAAAAAGCGATCCAGGTAAGTTGGTGGAGATGTTGACGTGGAGGAGAACCTTTGGAAATACATAGTTGCACTACCTACTTTTAAGCAGTGGTTCTCAACCATTCTTTAGTGATGTACCCATTTCCTTCAGCCAAGTGCCCCCTAAAATTGAATGGATGCTCGTTTTAAATTCATTTAAAAGTAATCTCATGTAGCCTTGGAAGGCCTTAACGTTCCCCCATTCAAGAACTACGGCTTTAACGTAACCATGTCGGGCGCCATCATGTAAATGTAGATCTATGAAATGCTTAAATATGGAGACTGCTTGTTTCCCTGTCAGGCTGTGGAGGACAAGCAGCTGGAAATCATCCCTCACTACCACACTAAGACATGGAATAACTGGCTGTCCAACATCAGGTGGGCTGTCCTGACCTGCTGGTGTTACTGGTGTGATGTGTGTGTGAAATGACAACAATGCAGCTCTGTTTCCCTTGCAGTGATTGGTGCATTTCCAGGCAGCTTTGGTGGGGTCATCAGATCCCTGCTTACCAAGTGGTGTTCCCTAATGCCACCGACAAACAAGAGGTTGGGTTTTAAGAATAACACCACGATATGTTACACTGACTTCATCCAACGGAAGACTGGATCATGTCAGTCGGTCCTAGTCTAAGGACACGGGACGTGTGTGTGTTTCTCATAGGAGCTGTGGGTTTGGGGACAGACTGAGGACGAGGCCCGGCACCGAGCTGCTGTTAAATATGGAGTGAAGCCAGAAGACGTCACTTTGACTCAGGGTGACCGGTCTTATGTGTTAAGGGAAAAGCTCTGCCATTTAGCACCTCCCATATTATCGCTTGTGTTGTGCTGCCTCCTCACGTACTACTCTCAACCCCCCGTTATGATGTCATACCGCCTCCCCAGTCCTGCCCTGCTTTCCTAAGGCTGACTTTCTGCTGTGGTAGCAAACCTGTCCAGCAGCCAGGTCTCCACTCACCTTTCCCCGCCTGCAGCCTCTGAGCGAATGTGCATGTGTCCTGTCTTTTTTTAGAATTTATTTTTTAATGTTAAATCACATTAACATTTACACGCAGATGTCGGACAGTAAATAACATAAAAGCAACACATCTCTTAATGTGGCTACAGATTTTCTACTCACCCACATTCTTTACCCTCCTCACGTACTACTCTCAACCCCCCGCTGTCATGGTTTGCTGTCATGGTTTGCCGTCATGGTTTGCCGTCCCTGTCATGAAGTGTGCGAGCTCTTCCAGTTTCGTGGGATCAGCTTTGCTGCCACAATCAAACTTGTAAATGAAAGGATGTCTTTGTTGATTGCGTCTTCATGCGTTCTGTGGCAGACCCTGATGTCCTGGATACGTGGTTCTCCTCAGGGCTCTTTCCCTTTGCAATGCTTGGCTGGCCTGAGCAGGTACTGCATCAACACCAGCAGAACACGGTCCTCAATAAACCGCCCCGTCTCTCTATAACCACACCTTCACTTTCCACAGACCAATGACCTTCAGCGCTTCTACCCGAGCTCCATTCTGGAGACGGGCAGTGACCTCCTCTTCTTCTGGGTGGCGAGGATGGTGATGCTGGGCACAGAGCTGACGGGGCAGCTGCCCTTTAAACAGGTCCTTAGTCAACGACAAACAGGTCAGATGCAAACATTTAAATGCATAAGTGCGTAAGCGCATCCTGCTGTGTTTCTCTCTCCCTTTCAGGTTCTCCTCCACTCTATGGTGAGAGACAAACATGGCAGGAAGATGAGCAAATCTCTGGGAAATGTCATTGACCCATTAGATGTTATACACGGAGTTTCTCTCGAGGTAGGTATACCTGGTCTGGTCCATGAGGCAAATATCTGGTAATGATTTCAATCCCACTGAATGAGAGGACGGGACGGGTCGGTCGCCCCAGCAGGTTGACCCAGACTTCTTCTCAATGACATTTCCCAGTTCATCCTGGAGGATCCCGATGCGCTTACGGGCCGGCTGGGAAATAGAGTCCTTCGATGTCATGTGTACACAATCAACAACGTAAACGATGTACAATACGTTCACTGCATTTGATTCAAATGATTCATACCATGAGAGTAGTATACAAAATAATGATGGAAAAATGACAAATAATAATAACAGTGACAGTGCATATATTCGCATGACAATGGCAAAAAAAGCAGTAATGGTGTGAGCAATAGTAAAAGAAATGCAATTGTCAATAATCCTAGTAGCTGTGGATGTGAGGCAGGACACATGCACCACATACAACCACCATCCATGGACCCCGGCGAGAAAGCACAATAAAGAACGAGTTTATACACGGCAGTGTAGGTCTACAGCAGCTTAGAGCTGAGCCAGCCCTAACTAAGCGCTATCAGCCTTAGGCCTACTCTTTACTAGGCTATAGATATTTTAATACAAATATGTTCAACAAAAGGTTTGTTATCCCTGAGAGTTAAAGGACACGCCCTGATGGATGATAACCAATAAACCATTGTTATGTAGAAAGTCACATAGTTGATTTCTCAAGGAGAGGAAGGGCAGATTAGAGATAGGTCTTAAGAGGAGGTTTATCTACATCTACCTTGAAGGACTGATGCATGTCAAGACAGATTCATAATGTCTAGTAAAGACGTGCTAACTAAAGGAAAAACTACATCAAGCAGCCAAGTCGGGATGGGACCCAAGAAACCGCTCTACTGGGAGCAAAGCCAGCAGTGTTTGGGGCTGTTTCTAAGGCTTCTACGTTTGAGGATACAGCAGAGTGAAAACGGGTTTGCCCCCTTTGCATGCTTGTCACCCCTAAATGTTTCAGATCATCAAAACTATATATATATATATATATATATATATATATATATATACATATAAACAAAAATGCAGAAAAAACCCCAAACCTACATGGCCCTTTCTAAAAAGGGGTTTTAATGGGGGGGGGATCCCTTTTTCACACAGGGCCATGTAAATTAAATCCATTTAAAAACTGTATTTAGTGTTTGCGTGTTACCTTTGTCTAATATTTAAATCTGTTTGATGATCTGAAACATCTAAGTGTGACAAACATCAGGAAGGGGGCAGACACTTTTTCACACATCTGTGTATGGGTGCTGGTTTTCTCTCATAGTATCATTAAATAAGTTCCTAAAGTCATTACTACTGAGGGCCACAGGAGTAAACATGCATACCAGCACACACCTGAGGGAGGAGGCCAACTCATTATCAAGTGGACCTGCAGAATGTGTGTTGGGCTGCCCAGCTGGGACGGGTACCGCTCTGAGGCTCTCGGACCTGAGTAGTTGCTTGTTTCCTCACAGAGGCTTCAACAGAAAGTGAAGGAGGGGAACCTGGACCCCAGGGAGAGGCTGGTTGCCATGGGAGCGCAGGTCAGCCCCCGTCTCTCCTGTGTGGTGACCTGTGGCTCACTGAGTCTCTCATCTGTCACTTCCATCTGCTCCCCTGCAGAGCAAAGACTTCCCCAAAGGGATCCCTCAGTGTGGGACTGACGCCCTGAGGTTCGCCCTCTGCTCCCACAAGATGCAGGGTGAGTGACTGGTGTCCCCGTGGGCGACTGTGGGTGTGTGAGACAGGAGGAGAGGAGCTGGACGGAGAGCCTGAGGAGACGTGAGCAGTGTTTCATCACTCGCTGGCTCCTCAACACTGGCTGATCTGAGAGCTGTGTCCAACAGATGTCCCTTCCCATTGCTTCAATACTTGGGAGTTCACCTCAGTGACTTGTGTCAGGGACATTTGCTGTCATTGTAGACTAGGGCTCATGTGAACCTAATGAGATGTATCTGAACCATTGAGTATTGAAGCTTTAAAGGGGGACACTTAATATGTTTTGGTTAAAATAACTCTTTCATAACACTTGACTAGTGTATAATTCAGGCGCTTGTACGACTCATTTGTCCTTCAACTTGATTTGGATCAACTCATGAACTGTGATCATTCGCCTTGGGTCTACTCACACTCACACTATGTGGGATTCCTCTTCTTCAGGAGAAGACATCAGTCTGTCCATCTCTGAGGTCCTGAGCTGCAGACACTTCTGTAATAAAATGTGGCAGACGCTGAGGTTCACACTGGGAGTGCTGGGTGACAACACAACACCAGTGGGAACTCTGGAGGAGGTACAGCAAAGACACTGACTTTCCTAGCAGGGGCTGCGGACACATTTATTTATCTACCCATGAAACATTAAATGTGGTCATTAAAGCAATTTTGACAAAAACATGTAGAGCACTACTTAAAATGACCTGATTTATGAGCCTCGTTCCAACAGGGCACATTTTCTATTAAATAAATACCTATAATTGTAAATCATATTTGACGTTGTCATGACGTCGTGACATGTGGCAGCAAAGTGCTGTCCAATTCATATTTACACCATTTAAAGCCCTCAGACACTCAAACACTGAGCTGGTCAGGGGTCAGGGGTCAGGGGGGGCATATTGGGCCGTAGCATTTCTTGGTTATTATATGAACCTGTTATTGAAGATTACTGTTAGTTTGATTTTGGAATGTTGTGTGATTGAATGCTTTGAAAGTTGCCTATAAATATAACACAGCAGTGTGTCTGTTCGACACGACGGACGTGAGCGGTAAATCTTATAAACGATGATATCAATGTTTCAGACGAGTGCTGTGAGCAGCTTGGACCGTTGGATCTGCTCCAGACTCTACAGCACCGTAGTGGAGTGTGAACGGGCCCTGGAGGCCTACGAGCTGCACGCTGTCACTTCTGCACTCTACTCCTTCTGGGTCCACAGCCTGTGTGACGTCTACGTGGTGAGGAGCTCAACGTGCTCTTTACTCTCTGCTCACCTTCAGGCTAAAGTACACGTCTTTGCATCAGGCCGGTCCTCATCACCGTGCATCTCGTAGAAGGAACATAGACTTTTTACCCAAAATGAAGACTTCCATGTTGTGCTACATTCCAGCTAATGTACACGTTGTTCCATCAAAAAGATTTGTGTACATGTATCACAAAGTTACAGTGGCGCTGAAGTGCAAAACACAACGGCAAATAGGAAAGCACAACGAAATGAGCTCCTTACGGAAAGGGGAGGGCCTTATAGCAGGAAGCAGAGGAGGGGCCCTTCTGAGTGGACAGAGGGACTGTCTGTCTTTTAACAGGAAGTGATGCAGGGCTCTCCAGTGTCACGCACTGAGTGAGACAGTCACACATTTCAGTCTCTTGTCACGCACTCCCGCCACACATCCAACTCCTCACGCCAAGGAATCGGACTCGGCCCCCGAGCCGTGTCGGCCGTAGCGTCCGCCATTCCCCAGCTTTCAGAATCCGATTGTGCAAATAGTTAAAGGAGTCGCGGTAATTTGAATCCTCCATGTCACTTTCCGTCGCAGGCAAAAGGCTTCGGATCAAGAGGGTTAAAAGACACAGTCCGTCTGTCCAATCAGAAGGGCCCGTCCTCTGCTTCCTGCTATAAGGCCCTCCCCTTTCCGTAAGAAGTTGATGTTGTTGTGTTTTGCCCTTCAGGGCCACCGTAGAAATTCGCATCAGAGGGCTACACAGTCTACACATGCAACATCAAAGTAGCTACAGCATCAATTTGGGTCTTAAAAAGTTATATTATAAAAAGTGTGTTTCACATACTAGATAAAGTAATTATGTACTATTTTATAATCAAGCTAGTGTAACTTGGAGGCTTGAGGAACCCTTTCAGCTCAGTATGCTAGCATGCTACGAGCTATGCTAACCAGCTTACCAAGAGCTCAAGTAAAAGGACTGGTTATAGTTGCAGGTGTGCTTCATGTAACACTGACGTACTGGCCGTGGTTTTATCAGCCCGTTCATGTCGCTGTTCATAGAGCGTCTTGTTAACAGCTCAGTCTATAGTTCCATATTTATGCCGTTTTAAATCCAATATTTAAATATGTTGAACTCACGTCTTCACGTAGACCAAATGTCGACCTTAATGATAACATTGTTACGACATTATCAACAAATTGGCCTTTTTTTTGGCACGTCGCTCTTTCAACCACATTTTAGTCGGTTGAAAACACGTAGGAATGAGCTCTTGGCCGCGGAGGAAACCCGTTGACATGAGGCCTGGCGCTCACGGGCTCTGTGTCTGTGTTCAGGAGCATATGAAGCCGGCGCTGGTCCTCCCCGACACACAGGTGGCCCCCAGCATCCTGTATCACTGTGTGTCCACGTCCCTGGCCCTGCTCTCCCCCTTCATGCCCTTCATCACCGAGGAGCTGTGGCAGAGACTCCTGCCGCTCGGCCCCCGAGCTGCTGCCCACAGCGCTCTGTGTTTACAGCCGTACCCCCGCTCCGCTCAGCTGGTAGGACGCCTTGTTTCCTGTCTGACGCTGTGGTGTAGTCCAGTAATGCAATAATGATTCTCAAAAGGACGATTCCGACTGTGGCTGATGACATTTTGATGTAGGGTTATCTGCTGACATTGATGGGGGAGGCTGTGGTTTGCAGCTGGAGGGGGTCCGTTTAGTCTGATTTATGATGCGTTTAACTTTCCATGTGTTTTAGCTGATGTGTTCTTATTTTCAACATCCTGCCAGGCACACTGGCATTTCCCTGAAGAGGAAAAGGATTTCCTCCTGGTGCAGGAAGTGATCCGAGTGGCCCGGTCACTACGAGCCCAGTGTGCCATGACCAAAGAAAAACCAGCCAGTGAGTCATTTAATGGCTCAAAAGGAACATTTAATGAATAATACACTGCTGCTCCTCCTGTTAAATGAATGAATGGATCACATAACACGAGGCTGTCGTGTGCTTCAGTGTGGGCCGTGTGCTCAGCCAGCCAGGCCCAGGTCCTCCATCGCTTTGGGTCAGCTGTTTGGACTTTAAGCCGGATCTCCAACCTTCATATCTACTCTCCTGGAGCGGAGCCGCTCCCCCGGGTCCACTCCACCCCTCCACCTGTAGGGAGCCTCGTCGGCGTTGTGGACCACACATGTCAACTACACCTTTACATTCAGGTATGTACCAACGTCTTCCTGCTTCAGTCCTTAAGGGCCCAACCACGTGACTAAGCAAGAGAAGGAATCTACCATAATCAATGAATCCATTTCTGGCTTTTCTTCATGTTATATATATATTTAAAACAAAAATGCTGTGTTCCAGATGTATAATGCAGCAAAGACAACAGATAAAAATCACACACAAATCTACTTCGCACTGCCAACAAAGTGTGCAGCGTGCGACAGCATACAGTCAAACAAAGCCGACTTTGAACAATAGAATCAAATATCTTTGGTCATTATTTGAAGACACGGATACTCGGATAACAGTGAAAAATGTGCACAATACACTACTAACATTTTATAGCGTGTCAGTCCTTCCTGTCCATGTTACGGGTGAACGGTGCTTTGTGACACGCCGTCGTCAGCAGGTCATCACTGCACGTCACCACGCTGTTACAAACATATGGTCAAGCAGTGTCCTGTCTCGTATCCGCTGTCCTCTTTCCACCCTCAATCCTCCAAAAATAACAACACCAGTGTTGAAGCGTGCCCACCCGTCCACGTCCTCGGCTTCTCCCTCTGCACTACACTTCCTCAAACAAAGCCCAGGCAGGTACTTTCTCATGTACCAACAAGCTGCATTTCCTCACAACCCTGTTGTACAATGACAGTAAATGTACCTGTAACTTTGTAGCCCTGAATTAAGTTTCCTCCTGCCAACATAAATGGAATAGAAAATGGATGGATGTGGTGTGCCTGGAATATGTAAGACACTACGAAGTGTATACATTCATATCCATAAGGACAACAATGTATGAAACATTATTCAATGCCTTTTCTCGAGTGATTAATTCCATTGGCATGGTGTGGAGAAGTTGACTTGGTGTCTGACTCTCTCAGGGTGGAATGAACATTGATAAGCGGATGCTGCAGCTCAGCCAGCGCAGAGAGAAGCTCCTTCCAAAGCTGGAGAAACTCCTCTGCAGAGTCCGGTCTCCAGACTACCTGTCCAAGGCCCCTGCTCATGTCAGGCAGCAGATGGACACTAAGGTGAGTGCAGCCATGTGTCATCATTGGCTGGACATTTTCTACGATATACAATATTCTAAAGCAATGGGCAATAAGGTCAAAGTCTAGTCATGGTTTGTGGAGGCAGTAGTTATATTCTTTGTTTCCCTCATTTACTGCCCCATTAGGTTGGCCTCCACTTTTGGTCCAGACTGAAACCTTCCTGTGCTTCCTGCCATATCATAGTGTTGTTTACCCTAAAAACACCTTAGTTTAAGTGTTTGCACAGATAAAAGTGCACAATTTATTAATGAACGTTTAGCATTACAATGCAACTAAGCAGAGATTCATGTGATTAATAATAAGAATTGTATGTAAACACTGCACTTTGAACCCGTCCCCCTCCTGTGGTTACAGACATCTGCCCTGCAGCAGGAGCTGAGGGCCATTGACGACCAGCTGAAGGTCCTGCAGCAGACCCGATCCAAAGAGTAACTACAGCTGCTGTGATCAATTATTTATAATGTTGTCTGAGAAAGAGATGTTTCATAGTACCATGTGCCGGTGTCAAACTGTCATATTGCAGTTCTGCACTAGAAGGAAGTTGTGACAGGCCATTAATCCTTCATATGATCATTGTTTTTCAAATAAATCTGCCAAACTTCACCAACTGTGTTTTGTGAAAATACACACGCACATTCCCGGATGGAGTCTGATGTGGCCACACGCGGATGGAACAAGCATGTCGGACGTACGTACCCATACTGGACCTTTGTCCAACATGACTGTGCCTAGCATCTCTACCTGTGATGTGGAGCTGACCTTCAGTTGGGACCTAAGGTTCCACGATAACACCCATGTGACTGAAGAGTAGAAAGGGTTCAGTAAAGAAAGCAAGCAGGGCGTTTCTTCTCATGATTCATGTCCAAAATAGAGAATTCTGAGAAAGTGATCAACTCCAACCTCATCTGTGACCAGTGTGTTCACGAACAAAACCAAAATACAAGAAGAAACCTGATGCAACATAATATTGACTAAACGTAGGAGCATAATGGTCAACTTAATTTAAAGTTATATCGGGAACAGAAAAATCTGCATAAACCTGATACTCCACATCAGCGAAACGGTATCTTAACAGGAAAAGAGGAGCCCCAACTCTCACTGTTTGTTACCTGACTGGGGCCCACAGACCTGTGTCTGAACAAGGAACCTGGGACGCTACTTTGCCCTAAAATAAAAGCCCAAACAGGCAGCTCAGGCATTCTTAAATTACTACGGTTGGATTTTGTTTTTCAAAATAAAGTTCAATTTGTGTCAGCTGATACATTTACAAGTTTAATTTATTTAAGGCAGAGGTCTTCAACAGGGGGTCTGCGACCCCCAAGGGGTCCGCGACCCCCAAGGGGTCCGCGAAGGTACTGCAGGGGGGTTGCGAAATTTTGGTTGATAAGACAATTTTTTTTTTAAAATTCCCCCACAAATGTAAATGTCTTCAGAATCAGAATCAGAATTTTATTTATGGTCTTTAAATACACATTAACATGAATCCAACATATTGAAGCGAACGGATAAATTGATGCAGAAGACGTTATCTGTCAGTGCGCAACACACACACTCAGCTTCCCTCAGCAGCTCTCAAGCTGCTCACCGGTTCACTCACTGCTCCTTTCACACTGATACGACCAGCCAATCAGATCGCCTTCATGCTCACGTCTAAAGAGCGTGAAGCTCAACAATAAAAGATGGCGGACCAAACTCCCTGCTCCACCTCGCCATCAGTTTGGGGGACCTTGGCTTGAAAAACGTTGAAGACCTCTGATTTAAGGCTTTTATCCAACGTGACTTATACAATAAGTGCATTCAACCCCGATGGACCAGAACAACAACAAAGTGCAATGTCTTTACAGTTTTTCTCGATTGCTAAGACACATTTCTTGAAAGCTGCTCTCCTTTTCTCTAAACTGTGAACACAGAACCCAATTTTCAAGCTACGTAGAAAAATAGAAAACACGATGCTCAGACCACAGGACTTCATCCACGTCACAGGCAACGGGGGAAAACCCCTGGCGTGCCGTATCCAGGGCTGGCGTGCCGTATCCAGGCCTGGCGTGCCGTATCCAGGCCTGGCGTGCCGTATCCAGGGCTGGCGTGCCGTATCCAGGGCTGGCGTGCCGTATCCAGGGCTGGCGTGCCGTATCCAGGGCTGGCGTGCCTCCACACCAGGTCACACAGGCAAGTCCTGTGGCTTGCAGGAGATTTACCCTGGTGTAAGGTTGCCGTTCATATACCTTCCACCGCCATGAGGAGAAGAATTCCTCAATGGGGTTTAGGAAAGGGGAGTACGGTGATAAAACCTTGGTTCATATTGAACCTCTCTAACCTGGAGGGCTCTGTGAAAACTCACATTGTCCCAAACAACATCGATGGGATGCTCATCCTGCTGCCCGAACAGAGCATCTCGCATGTGGTTGAGGAAAATGAGGAGCTGGTGAGCGTTGTAGGGCCCCAGGTTGGCGTGACGTGGACAGCCCCATCATTGCTGATGGCAGCACATAATGTGACGTTGCCGCCACGCTGCCCAGGAACACCAACAATGGCCCGATGGCCAATCACATTACGGCCTCTCCTTCTCCTGGTGGGATTAAACCCATGTAGATGTATTGTATTGTATTGTATGTATGGGTTCTTTCCATTGCATCCAGTTGAAAAACCCTCTGTAGAAATAGACATAGTTTTGTAAGTGATACGGAAAAAGTGATTTAGGCCACTACAGTAAATCACTACTTAGAGTGATCAACATTGGATGTGTCTGGATATATGCCAACCTGTACATACTGGAATCTTTGCCCTTTGACTCACTCTGTAAAGCTGTTTCACGCACAGTCTGTTGCGCTTGAGGACACGATCAACAGTAGAGAGGCTGACACTGTTGATACTCTCAAAATGTACATGGTCCTCAATGATCTTCTGCTGAATTCCACTCAGTTTAATGGCATTGTTCTCACGGACCATACCAACAATTAGGGTCTCTTGGTGTGGGGAGAACATCCCTGTCCTCCCACCCCCACGTGGCAGTCTTTCAATTCTACAAAGAGAACATGGAGTTACAAAAAATATACATGGAATACTAGGCCTACAAACAGACCAACCCTCCATTACAATACTACAGTACAGTGATGTACTGAAACATACATTTACTTAGTGTACTGTACCACAGTATATAGTATGTCATACAGTAATTGCTGTCAACATTTACATACTGTACTATAATGTAACGGTAATTACTTGTTCTTCTCTAAATCTTTCGGTGGACACAGTGAATCTACTGATGTTTGGTTGTACCTTTTGTCCAGCCTCCCTCATGCTCACATCATGGACAAGAACATGGTCAATCACAGCTCTGATTTCATCAGATATCACTGCTCTTTGTCTTCGCTGACCTCTTCTCACACAAACTCTTCCTCTCAGATTTCTATCCATTGTAGGGCCTCACCAACCAGTGCTCTCTGAACTGGCTTACTGTATATGTTCCCTCACATCATTAGCCACACGTGGGATCAATTTTGACTTGTTGTGTTCAAGTGGTGCCACCTGTGCTTTAATTGTGTTTGACATTTGTCACCTGTGCTCACCATTATGCAGCACGGGTGCATCACAATGAAAATGTGTTGGCGAGTTGTGTCTAAACGAGTGAAAAGTGCTTATGGTTTTGCCAAAAGAGTGATTGATTCAATCAGTGGGTTCAGGCAACTGAGCATTTGGTTCAGACAATAGGGTTTAGTGTTTTAGCAACTAAAGTACATACAGAAGTAAGTGCCACCTCGTCCAGGTGTAGTGGGTAGAGGGCGCTTTTAGCTGTATGGCTTTCTGCTGTCGATGGGGAGCTCATTCCACCATTCACGAGCCAGGACAGCGAACGGTCAGGATTTTGTTGACTTCTTATCTTTCTGTGAGGGAGCAGGAAGCAGAGTGTCTGGAACGGAAGGTTTGACCCCGTTCTGGATGTAGACTGGACCGAATCTCTTAGCTGTACGGTACGCAAGTACCAATGTTTTGAAATGGATGCGGGCAGCCACTGGTAACCAGTGAAGGGAGCGGAGTACTGGGGGGTGAATTTGGGTACGCTGAAGACCCGTCGCTGCTGCATTCTGGGTGAGCTGCAGAGGTCGGATGATGATATTTTATCCAAGTGACAAAAAACAAGGTGAACTATTTGGCTAGAGTTTTACGCTGCACATCTTTTTAAACAATGTGCACATCTTTTTAAAACAAAATGAGTGCAGATATATATGAGTCCTCTAATAAAAACACATTCTATCAGTATTATTAGCTGGGTGGACTTGATACAGCCACTCAATTCATCCTCAATGTTGGGCTTGGACCTCCATCTCGGTAACAGCAGCCTGTGGACTTTGTAACATGGGAAGCTCTAAAGCTCTAAAGCAACTGTAATACCACGCCGAACCACTAGAAGCTCGCGCCCCGCAGTTTGTATCAATTTGAAAAATATAATTGAATACTATTATTCAAATTGTCAGACACCCCAGACAACGACCCCAACCCTTATTTTTCCATTCTGCATAAACAAGTCAATTTCCTCAGAAATGCAATGAGCTACTTTTTAGCCCAGTAAAATAGACTCAACGCACAGACGCCGTTGTAATAAAGTGTTGCTTTTAGCAGCTTCACATCTCGGCCACATCAGACCGTGAAGCCCGGATACGTGGACCTCCGCTGCACGGATCGGACCCCCGTACATAATGGAAATCAATGATTGGAGGTCGCTTTCACGAATGGAATTGTCGGGTTTTCGTTCGCAGGTTTACGAATAGAAAAGTTAATTTGTTCGGACTCAAGCAAAACATTGAATTATCGGGAAGTGATCGTCATCACACATCGCAAGAGGCCGCCTGTGAGAGCCGGACTCGGATCGCTCCACCAGGCGACAGAGGAGCACTTCTCGCTGCAACATGGCTACACGAGCCGGGCGTCGCTGTTCGAGCGTTAGCTGCTAACATGTGATGGCATCCGGGGCTGGAGGTGCCGTGTAGCACCACAAAGATGTGCTTTGAATGTGACGCCGAAGGAAAGACCAGAGTGCTGTTACCCAGTTAGCTAGCTAGCCGGTCGGCGCTGCGGCTTGACATGAGCCGTTTCCCCTCACGCCGACCAGTGGAACCAATTGGTTCACAACGGAACGTCAGGGGTGAGTGACACTCGCTTCAGCTGCTACGTCAACAGCTTCGGCCAGCGGGCTCCGGCGCGACAAGAACCCGTTCTGTTGTTCAGCATTAGCCGGCAAGCTAGCTACTGGCTAGCGCGCACACAAGCTACCCTCCTTGCCCCGATGCTAAGCACCGTGCGCGGTGTTTCACTAGCAGCCGAGGGGACGGGGGTCCCTGTCGATGGGCGGCCGCTGAGCCGCTCTGTGCGGCGGGGACTCTTCACGTGTTTACCGGTTAACGGTCCCGGAGGCCTCACTGGCTCCCCGCAGCGGGTCCTGCGACCTGTCCGCCGGCTGCTACTCGGTGCGAGTCCTCAGTAAGGTCACCTGCCTGCCGCAGGCTCCTCTGCGCGCGCCTACCAGTCCGCTCCACGTTGTCACGGGGCGCCGGGGGGGGCGGGAAGAAGAGACTTTAGTTGCAGCTGGTGCACTCAGTGAGCAGAGCAGCAGCTGCGAGGGACGACCTGTGGGTAACGTGTCTACTTTTGCACTTTCATAATGCGTCCCACTGGTCTCCTGTGGCTCTTGGACATGTGTCCCGTTGGACCTGGATGGACCAGCGTGGGCCGCCGTGTCTCCGGCCCGCTTTGTCTCGTGCTGCCTGCTTGCGATACGGACTCCAATGGCTGCGTCCTTATTTCTAGCACGTGATCCAAAGGAACATTAACTCCTGTTGGACGTTTTGATCACTTTTCTGCAGCACAAAAAGTTGTGCTCATGTATCGTACTTTTACCCGATTTGTATCATAAGTCGTTTTTTAAAGTATAAATAATGTTTCTGTATCTCCATATTGGTTTGTGTAAAGTCTAGGGTTGCACACTGGTGGGGCTGTTAAAGAAGGCCAGTGTGGCTTAGAAAGCGAGTGGATCCGCTCATCCGTCCTCGCTCATCCGTCCTCGTTGGGATCCGCTCATCCGTCCTCGCTCATCCGTCCTCGTTGGGATCCGCTCATCCGTCCTCGCTCATCCGTCCTCGCTCATCCGTCCTCGTTGGGATCCGCTCATCCGTCCTCGCTCATCCGTCCTCGTTGGCGATACCTTCCAGTGTCCATCAGTGGACTACGGGTTGGTTTTACTTTTTCCAGCCACATGGTAGAAATTGTCCGTCTTCGCTAGTCTTCCTTTCCGTTCTGAAAATAGCCGTACTTTGGACAGCGTAGAATAAGTTGACAGTATTTTGTTCTTGGACCAAACAATACTCTTTGTAAATAACATTAGGTTGGATGTTTGTGGGCCGTTTATGAGAACTCGTATTCGTTCTCTGGTTGCATGTCCTCCTTCTCTTTAAATCCCCTCTTATTGTTTGTGGACAAGTCAATTTGAAGAAAACATTTTCCTTTGGTGTACACAATAGAACATTCCAAGCTTGACTACATCGTCTGCATCTTCAAACTAAGAAAGCTTTTCATTTATTAGGCAATATTGTAGGATTTGGTTTGTTTTGTCAAACAGGCAGTTTGCTTATTCAGCAAACACATATTGATATAAAAAAACCTTGTGAAAGTAACATTTTTATGTCACAAGTATGACTTATTGTGTACATGTGTTCAAGAACCGTCTTAAAATGATAATGTAGTATTTTGGATCATCCCGAAGCACCTCGTGTCCATCAGCCCTCTTTAAACATGTCTGTCAGCAGGAAAGAGCAGTGTGGATTTTGGGCGTCGGGTTGCTTCCTCATAGCGGGATGCAAATGTGAGGATGAACAGGAATAACAAAGATTCATGGCTGATTAGTGTCTGTTGCTTCTAGTCAAACATCCACAGTACCGGATTATTGCGCGGCTATATTTATCAGCTGTAATTGGTTTAGCTTTCTAATGCTGAGGCTCTCCTGTGGAGCAGTCAGTGACTCACTGCGTCCCTCCATCTGTTAGGACAAGAACCCCACCTTTACTGACACACCCCCCCCCATGTAGTTGGACGGGAGGGCTGTGTAAACATTTCGACATTTGTACGGGGGGCATGTTTGCTCATGAGCAGTTGGACTTTGTTTTATAAAAAGTCAGATTCTTACTTGAATTTAAAGGTTATTTAAATAGTATGTAAAGGTCAGCAAACTCAATGACAAAACAAGGCTTCTCGTGTGGTGAGATGTGGATGTCTGCCTCGTCCCCTATTCAGTGGCTGTGTGTGCGTGTGGTGTCTACGTTGCCCAGCGTGTACACAATGCTCTCTGGTCACATGACGCCACGTGGAGCCACTGGCGTGAGCTGTACACGGGTCTTCAGTGAGGTGGGAGTCTGCCTGCGTGTCCTGGTTTCAGTGGCCGGGTCTCCGCTTCCTGGTTTGCATACAATGACTTTCTCAGCTGGCGCTCGTCGGGCATTAAGACGTGCATCACCTCGGGGAGTGTAACTAGGGTCAGCCTGTCAGCCTGTAGAAAAGGTTCACTATGAAACCGTCCACATAAAATCGCCTTTGGCCGGCTGCCATCGTCTTAGTAATCAGCTCCCATCTTTCATCCACCATCTTGTCCAAGTTTCTTTCCCCACTCTGGCTGGACGGCAGCTTACGTTGGAATACTCTATTTCAGTCTTCATACCGGAGCACATGAGTTTGTTTCCCACATCCCAAAGTGCTTCCTTCACATGTGCGATCAACAGCTGGAGAAGGTGCAGCCGGAGAACGTTTGCTTAACAAATGGCCTAAACATTTGACTAATTGTTTACTTCAAAACTGGTTAGTTAAGATATGTGACCGTTTGTGTACCAGGGGTCCAACCTCCTGCCCCAAGTCAGCATTTTAATCCAAGTCGCAGGTAGGCACAACAAAATGGATCAGGATCACTAACACAATCTGAACTCATAGGAACGATATGAAGAATGATCCACAATATCAGGACCTGGAGATAAGCAGGACACCCTGCTTGCCACAGTGCAGGGCTCCCCGACCCATTGCAAGCAATAAATTGACTTTTACAGCTTTGATCATTCATCAAGACTGTTTTTATAAGATAAACATTGAAACAAATCATCCTCTTCTCCCAAACTAGTTTTATTGAAATATTCTACAACACCGGTAAAGTGCCTCGTCTGCATATTGAGCTGTATTCAGCAAGTAGTACAACGTCTACTTCTGAACAGGACACTGTTGGCTATCTGTTATGAAGCACATGTGGTTTAAACCTGACAGCCCCATGAACAGGAAGATCATTACAGTGTCATAGGTATTGTAACAAAATAGGTGTGAAATGGTTAACCGGCTGCGATGGAATGCTTTGGATAGAAGTCGTTGTGGTCGCTCTCTGTCCCTGGATGGGCGCAACAACCGAAAGGATCTCTAGATGTGCAAATGCAGCCGTATGGCCCCTCTTAAATCTGCCCAGGACACAAAGACCACCAGGGATAACTGTATAAAAGACTTTTATTCCTAATAAAACGTGGGAATAATTTATATTTTAAAGTGGCAGCCTCCTAATCCGTTATACTTCCACCGGGAACAATCCGTTTACAAACTGCCCACAGTTGGAGTCCATCTGCAGTCCACGATCAGCCAAAGTTCTGTTAAAACGCAGAAGCGTTAATCCGTATCAATCGTGTACTCCGGGATTTTGATGCCCTTATCGCCCAATGACGGCGGCGTGCTCGTGTCTGCGCCACCCGTTACAGCTTCGTTCGTTCTGGTCCGTTTCAGTCTGTCGTCCTCCGTTCGTGTCTCCCTCCCGAATGGTGGCGGCCGTTGGCTTTTTAACACCCACCAACCGGCCACATTCATGCACCAGGTGGAAGCAATAGACTCGTGAGTTCTGTCGGGGGCAGCAGTCCATGCAACTCACATTGCCACACAAAGATGATCATGCAATAATAAATAATAGTAAACACACCACAGCAATCAATACAAATGGCACAGCACACTAGAAACACACCATTTCACTCCTAATCGGCTGACACAGAGCTAAGTGTGTCAAAGTACTGACTCAAGGGGGTCAATACTTCTGTTCTCATTATTGTTTGTGTCACAATAAGGAATTTTGCACCTTCAGAATACTAAACATGTGGTGTTGATCACGAGTCTATTTGAACAGTCCAAAGGTGGGGGGGTGTACTTATGCAAGGTATCTGTTAGTCGCTGCGACCAGGTTTATTTAAACATCATTATTTTAGTAATGTTCCACTGCACAATATTTGGACTGTAAATGAGACGTGGTTGCAGTCATTGAGACGGCATTTGTTTTTTAATATTTGAAATGCAGAGAGTGTCTTGGAGACGCTGCATCGATCACAGTAACCCCGTCCCAAAGCAGTCCCTGCTTTATGGTCCATTTGGCTCTTAATGGACCTTCATTTACTAAGTGAACATCTCGCAGCTTCACTCATCTGTTCAGGCTCGCAGAATTCAGTCAACACAATAATCAAGTGCATTATTGTACTCTGTAATCAATTAAACACTTTGTTTTAGATGACCAAATACAGATATGTTGTCATTTCTAGGAAAAATCCATATGGCTCAAGAAAAACTATATCTTACTATAAATATCTTAGTAATATCTAGTCTTTGACAATCCTACACAGATGTACATAGGATGCAATGATAATGAACACTGTCTCAGCTTTCATTCAAGTGTACAGTGCATGAGTGGAAAGTGCTTTTCTTTCTCTTCAATCAAATGAGCTCCAAACATTCTGCTGATTATTTGTTCTGCTCCTCTGTTTTCAGGAGGATGGCCGAAGGGTAATGTCCAAGAAGTCACTTCCCCTCCACCCAAAGTGACCCCACTTCCCCCTTTTTTTATTCTCATCTGCACTTTTGAAACCTCCCGTTGCCTGACTTTGTGGGTCCTATCTCAGACAATTTCCCTTTTCTAAAAGGGATTTTAATGGGATGCATGCATTCCGCAGCAGGATCATGTGAATTTTTTTTAAATTGGACAATTCTCCTCCTCACAGCCTCTCAACCAAAACCTAGGATGTATCCACTTTGAAAAAATCCAATGTGATCAGATATCACCTTCTGAGATTGCCACCGCAGCCTGCAGGAGTTTGACTCTGGTTCTTTTCCACAACCTCATCCGCCTTCTTGTGTCATTGGGCCATGGTTCGCAAGAAAGGTTCTCTTATACTATGCGGTGCTTTCCTCTTTGTAGCCTGGAATGCTTTGCTTCTACTTTATCTTTGGGGTCGTCCTCCTATCGGCCGCCTCGGAGAAGGTGTTGGAGCAGAACCAGGAGGAAAGGACGAGTGGGCCTTGGGAAGAGGGAAAGGAGGCCGAGTCAACCTGGCCGCAGAGGTGATCAGGCTGGCAGAGGAGGTTGAAATTCAGCTAGAGACCCAGAAAGAGCTACTGAAGCAGATTGAAAGTCACAGGGCAGTGTGGGCTCGGCAGAGAGACGTCGGGAAAAGAGAAACTGAGGACACAAAAGAAGTCAAACAAGATGTTGTCCACCAGCCATCAACGCCTCCACTCCCACTCAAAGTGGGCGTGGATGATGTGGACCAAGCTCAAGTAAAAAACACACCAAAGCCTGTTCCTACGGTAGACCTGCATCAGGCCATTGGCATAAAGGAAGACATTGCTGAGAGCAATATATTGGCGACTTCTGCCGGCAACCCCGAAGTTGTCATTCCCGTTTTAGTCATTGCTTGTGACAGAGTGACGGTAAAACGGAGCCTCGACAGACTAATACAGTACCGGCCTTCCCCAGCACTATATCCAATCATCGTCAGCCAAGACTGCGGCCACGCCGAGACCGCTCGAGTGATTGGCTCATATGGGGATCAAGTGACGCACATTAGACAACCAGACCTGTCTGATATCAGAGTTCGACCGGAGCACAGGAAGTTCCAGGGCTACTACAAAATTGCCCGTCATTACCACTGGGCGCTCAACCAGGTGTTCAACACCTTCTCCCATTCCACTGTGGTCATAGTGGAGGATGATCTGGAGGTGAGTGCTGTCAATGATGTGTCCATTGAGATGACTTCCAGGTACTGAATCTTCTCAGAAATGTCTGTACAGGAATGTAGTGTTGAGAGACAACTGTAAACCTGCTCGCAGCTCACAGCGGTGACGAGACCGCTAAGAGAGATTCTTATCTTAAGTTTCCAAAGTAGCAATTGGCTGTAGATGCCAAGGCTACAAGATGGACTGTAGCACTGAAATGGACTCTTACTTAAATACACATATTAAAAACGACTGCATGCTCATAACTGCAGCATTCCATTAAATAGAAGTAGACTATTGCTTATTTTACATGCTTTTATTGTCAGCGTAAAGTTCAAGGACCGGCAGGCCTGTTTGTCTCTGCAGGATAAGGGAATCAGTGCGTGTGAGTTGGGTCACCCGGCGCTGTTGACTCTCTAATCATGCTGTGTCTGGTAAGCTCGGCAGTTTAGAAGATGATTGACGGCCTTTCCATCATGGACACGCCGGTTCCATGATGGACTCAAGTATTCACTGAAGACTCCTCAACATGGGCCACGGCAGCATGATGACTGCACTCTCACCAGGACCCATCTTAGAGCGTCACAGAGCCCAGACTGGATTCCAGTCGCATCCCTCACTATGTAGGCTGAGTGTGTTCTGGATCACAGCAGACACTGTGAATAATCTCTTTTCACAAGACTTTCTTTCTCTGAGTTGGTTTTAAATGCAATATGGGACACTTGGAGGCCTACCTTACTTAAATTGTCCCATTTCAACCTACTTTTGAAATCTACACCACACCATTTAAGAGGGAATATTTGGATTCCTCCTTTCCTTTCAGGTAGTAGTGACTTACTGATTTTTACATTACAAAGACACTAGTCTTATAAATACAACGTAAGCCTTAAACGAGCAGTGGCCATCCTGATAAAGAGCAGTTTCTAGTTTAGTTTTCAGATGTCTTTGTAAACCATTCAATCGGTTTAGAAGCACAACTTAAGCTGATCTCATGTTGGCTTTGTTGTTGAAGTTCTTTGACTTGTTATCGTTGTAATAACATCAGCTGGGAACATGCTGACCTCCCTAAAACGAAGTCGGAAACGCAGCTCACTTCCTCCCAGCTCAGACCTGCTGTGTTTGCTGTATTTATGCTTGTGTTCCCAGATTTTAGCCTATAGCTTGTTCAGTGCAACATTATGAATCCTAATAACGGACCCAGTTATTTTTTGAATGCTGTTCTGTGGGGAAAAACCAGAGAGTTATGGTAAATGGTAAATGGTAAATGGCCTGTACTTGTAAAGCGCTTTTCTAGTCTTCTGACCACTCAAAGCGCTTTAACACTACATGACATCATTCACCCATTCACACCCATTCATACACTGATGACAGGAGAACCATACACAGTGACACCTGCCATCAGTAACTAACATTCACACACTGTAGTCGCAGCTACAGGAGCCATGTTGGGTTAAGTGTCTTGCCCAAGGACACAACGACATGCGGGTTAGCCGGGCCTGGGATCGAACCGACAACCCTCTGATTGGAGGACGACCTGCTCCCCACAGTCGCCCACAAGTGTTGAAAAATACAAGAGTTGAAATACAAGTTTTTGAATGATAGCAATGCATATAAAGTATGAAGTGTTTTTTTTCTGTGGACCGATTTTTCTGAACTCACCACTGTGCTTCTTCATTTGAAGGTGGCGCCGGACTTCTTTGAGTATTTCCGAGCCCTGTACCCGATCTTGCGAGCTGACCCCACCCTGTGGTGTGTTTCTGCGTGGAACGATAACGGCAGAGACGCCTTGGTGGATCCATCCAAAGCTGAGCTCCTCTACAGAACAGACTTCTTCCCCGGGCTGGGCTGGATGCTGCTGAAGGAGATGTGGAATGAACTCGAGCCCAAATGGCCCTCGGCCTTCTGGGACGACTGGATGCGTCAACCAGAACAACGCAAGGACCGCTCCTGCATCCGACCCGAAATCTCCCGGACGATCACCTTCGGTCGGAAAGGCGTCAGTTTAGGTCAATTCTTTGACCAGTACCTTCGCTATATTAAGCTCAACACTGAATTTGTGCCTTTTACCAAACAAGATTTGTCTTATTTGTTGAAAGAGAAGTATGATGAAAACTTTAAAAAAGAGATTTACGGCACCCATCTGGTGAGGATTGAGGATCTGCAACAAGGGGGCAGTTTAAGAGGCGCTGCCCCGTACAGGGTGCAGTACTCCACCCGGGACAGTTTCAAAGTCTTTGCTCGAAATCTAGGGGTGATGGATGACTTGAAATCTGGAGTTCCTCGTACAGGTTACAGAGGCGTAGTGAATTTCCTGTACCGGGGTCAAAGGGTGTTCTTGGCTCCACCAGAGGGCTGGACGAAGTATGACGTCAGCTGGAGCTGAGAGGACGTTGCAGACTCTAATGTGAATGGTGTTAAAGAAGGGAGAGACACACCTCTCAGACCAAAGAATATCAGCAGACACACAAAGGACCTAAAGCAGCGCCGATGGGCCGGGATGGACACCAAGTGTTGAGCCAGACCTAGTTGTTACGAAATGCTTATTCAGGAGTTAAAGGTTTAAGCGCAAGACGATTCCAACAGAAATACAGCTACTGGCAATGGGCCTTGTTTTGTGGGGCCATTCGTTCCTGTGACTTACTGGCCAAATGCCGTGTTAACGTCACATGCGTCAGTCGATTGGGTTAGCTAGTAGGAAACAGCTGATGTGTTTGTCATGTTAAAATACAACTGAGGCCAAACGCATCTCGAGAACTGGTTCATCTTTTTACTGTCAGCAATTCAATTCATGTTGAAATTAATTCAGCTCTTCAGATGTTACTTTTCAATTCTATAGCTAATCACAGGCAGTTTGAGCAAAATGAGAAGCTTGTCTTAACAATTCATAGGGAATACAAAAGCCTACCTAGTTTTGAACATAGTCACCGTATGAACTCAGCTGGTGGTTAACATTAAACACATTATTTCAGTTTTGGCTGAAACGGAAGAGCAAACACCGCTAGAAAAAGCGTCCAGAAAGCAGGACGTGCACATGAAGCGAGGCATATTCTTCCCAGATTACAGTTCCAACAAACTTCTGTCAGATCAAGAATGGCGGCGTCTGTTGAAATGGACAGGAGACCTTCTAGAATCCCCGTCCACCAATGAGCAGGGAGGACATGACATGCTGCGTATTGCCTGTCAAAGAGGAGCGCCTTCTCAGTTTGTTTCACTAGCTTCCAGAAGATGACCTTCAATCCGCTGACTTGGCTTTCCGTTATCGTCTAAACACTAACTCTGTGAGCACATACGCGGCCTTCATCAGTTCAAACATCACTAGGTTTTCAAGCTTAGGAAATAATGAGGGAGGTGCCAGAAAGTAAAAACACCAAAAAGCTATGATGCTTTGAGGGTGTAGCAGATGTATCTGGTGCTGCTGAACAGCGGGAGGACGTCAGTGATCTCAGTGGGGAGGCCGCCACATGCTGCACTCGTTGGGTGGACTTGATTGAAATACACTGGTGTGCGCTTTGTTAGAAGCATACTGAGGCCTTTACAGTGGACGTTCCCTCTAACATTTCTGAGCTTAAACTCATCAGTGTGACGGTCGAAGATAATTTGCTTCTATCCGAGGGTTTCTAGAAGGAAATGGTAAATATCAAGGGTTGAACTTTAATGGTAATGCTATTTTGAAATCATTTATTGTCTTGAACTTACAGTTCAACAAGTTTATCGTCTAAAGTGCTGACTGCTTGTGATCCTCCCGAAGCCCTGATACAAGTAACAGAACATGGTGTCAGCTTGGGTTTGTTGAAGAACCACTGATTGTTCCACCCGGCTGGTTTCTGCAGTAAGAAAGCTGTGCAGTGGCTGGAGTGGTTATCACTGTACTGTATTTAGCTGTAGGAGATTATCCACGGTTCGTTTGATTCTCATTTCTATGGTGATGTGTAAACCCACTGCCTGGTGTTTATAACTTCAATACTATAAATAAAATGAACTATTTTAATTGTCCGTGTGCGCATGCGCGTCATGAGAACTGGTTGGAATACTTTGTCTGTTGGTTACTGTATCAGTAAGTATGTCTTATTTAGGGCTGTCAATAGATTATAAAACATTAATCGCACATTTTGAAATTCATTAATCTCGATTAATGAATGTTTTTATGATGTTTTTAATAAATGTTTTTCTTCTAGAGACTAAATCTTAAAAATAATGAGTAATCACTTTAGAAAGCGTGTATTTTACAATTGTTCTATTAATGTTTTAAACACAAAACTCCACACGTTTGATCATCTTGGAGGCATAATTCCACCTGGTGGAACGTTGAACTAGCGACTTCCTGTTGTCCTCGTGCACTTTGCTCTCCATCATTTAACCGCTGTGTTTGAGTCTCCCCACATTTAGCAGGACGTTTTCAGACCACGTCTTGTAGGGGCACAGTGGGCGTCCTCTGCCGACTGAGCTGCGCAGGGTAACGTTAGATGTTGAGGTGGAAGTAAGCTAGCTTAGCATAGCATAGCTTTAACTGGTCCGTTTGCCACTAATCCCCCTTCTGTTTGACACGTGGAGTAATTCCTCTGCATAGTTCTCCGCTCTGTTTTACTTCCAATGCAAAAAGCTGACTGCAGCCAGCAGCCGCTTCCTTTCCCTGGTCAACTTCTGCTTTACTTCCGGAAGTAAACCAACGTACGTTAACTGCGTTAAAATATTTTGTCGCATTAATGTCGGCCACATTAATCACATAGATGAATGCGTTTATGTTGACAGCCCCAGTCTTACTTGTTCTTTTAAACGACAAAATTAAACCCTCACTCAAGGTTTAAGCTTTTTTCAAACTCAACTGTGGATCCGTCAATCAAGAGGACATCAATCAAGACAGTCAGAAAAACAGCAGCAAAGTAAATGTCAATTCATTTATTTTGCAGGGACAGTTCACAACAATCAACAGTTGTACTGTAAGTGAGCCAGAGAGGCTAATTTTCATCTGAGGCCAAATAAGGCAGCCTAAAATAAAAAATTGAATTAAGAATCATAGACAAAACCAATAAACAGCATAAGAAAAGTGTACGACAATAGAGCAGACATGACATAGCAGCATGCGTCAGGCAGAACAAACCCACCTTCAGTACAAGCACATACAGCGGGTACGGAAAGTATCCAGACCTCTTTACATTTTCACTCTGTTTCATTTCAGCCATTTGCTAAAATCAAGAAAGTTTATTTTATTTCTCATTAATGTACACTCGTCACCCCATCTTCACAGAAAAAAACTGAAATGTAGAAATGTATTAAAAAATATGAAAGATATGAAATATGACATGGTCATAAGTATTAAGCAAATTTTGATTTCACAACGGAAAATTTCACCAAAAAGCGACAAGTACCTGGGGAAGTGTGGGAACAGGTGGACACAATCAGGGAAGACAATCAGACTGGTGACACATGAAGGGCAAGGAACCTGAAACGAGCGCAGAGTTAATTTCCAAAATAAAACAGGAAGTCACAAAAACCAACATGGAGACGGGATAAAAACTCAACTTGACATACAGGTGTGACATTACCCCCCCCTGGGTGATCCGGGTGATCTCTATAAAAGCCCTGAATGAGATCCGGGTCTACTATGAAGCTAGGAGAGACTCATTGGTTTTCCTCTGGGCCGTATCCCTCCCAGTCCACGAGGAACTGCCTGCCCCGGCCTCGCTTACGCACTGCCAACAGTTTCTTCACCGTGTAGACGGGCCCCCCGTCGATCATTCGGGGGTGGCTTGGGGCTCGGCATCATTGCGCTTTCCTTGACTGGCTTGATCTTGCTAACATGAAACGTAGGGTGTACCCTGAGGGACCGGGCAGGCGGAGGCGCACAGCTGCTGGGTTGATTATCCTTGAGATGGGGAACGGGCCGACAAAGCGTGGAGCCAGCTTTCGTGATTCAACCTGTAAGGGTCGTTCCTTGGCCGGGGTGATATACAGGTGCTGGTCTGCTGCTCTTTTAACTCTGTCCCCCTGTCGGATTAGTGTCTGGCGTGCTGCTGCCCAGATGACAATATAAACAGTGGTGAAAGCTTTCAGCTTTTGCCCAATGTGAATCTGTAGATTCACGGCATCGCTGGTTTTTGCATGCTGCCCCGATTTTTTATGGCGTACTTCCCTGGCTGACTGGGTATGTAATGTCGGAAGGGGCATTTTCCTCGTAAAAGGGTAAGACGTTCATCCACTGTCACCTGTGGCCCTGGGTTTAACATCAGTGGAAGGAGCTGCACCCATCTATCTCAGACATCCCTGATGCTTATCAGATCTTGCTCTGGTATCTCTTGTGGCAACCCCGGGTGAGGGAGGCCAGCTCCCTGCATAAAATAAGCGGCTCAGAGGCAGGAAGTGCAAAACAAAAAGGGTCCTTTTAATAATAAGGTCAAAACACAGGCCAAAATAAAGTAGAAGTAGGGCTCCAGCGCTGGGCTAGTGACGCCGGTCTATTCCGCGGCTCCTTCGTCCTGTGAGGGGTAGAGCAGAGAAGAGGGGTGAGTCTTCTGTCCTCCCCGCGAGTCGGTCTCCCTCCCTACATGTATCCTCCACCTGATTACCTGATCGCTCGCCGGTGTGACCAATGCCACGTCCCCAGTGGCTGCAGCACCTGCACAGGATAATATATCCCCTTCATTACCTCCCCCAATCAGAGCTTGGAGATCTGCCTCCTGTGCTCGGTTCCTCCCCCTGGTTCACCACACTCTGTTGTCAAATCTGAGAACTCTTGATATCACGTGAAAGTGACAGTGGCCTCATTGAAAATAGCAAAAGAAACACAATTCATTGTGGACGACAAGTGAAAACCCCATGTTGCACATGGATCCTCTATTCTTCATCATGTACGGCAAAAAGCACAGCTCTGTTGTGCTTTGCACGTAAATATCTATATTACAGACCTTTTTGATTATCAACTTTTATCTATGTATTATCGAGAGGATAGCATGATATGCAAAATTGATAATGTTGTTATATAACTTTTTAAGGACGAAGAACTGTTAAGGGTTTAGGATAAGAAAAGGGGACACATAAATCCAAAGTGCCTATGTTTTAATCTTATGAGTAGGACCAAAAGGAATACTTTTTGATAAGATAATCAGCCATATTATGGAGTACACATAAAAAGAGATGCTCTGTAGATTTACCCAGACTTAACCTAGGGAGCACATCTCCGAAAAGGGTCAGGTGAGACTGAATTATCCCCCGCACAGCGCGAAAGCTCGCGTTGCCCGAAAACGATCATTTGTGGGGTTTCGGCTTTTCTTTCGGCGCCACGAGAGAAACAGGCAGCACCGGAGCGCCCTGTGACGTCACAGGAGGCGACTGTCAGTAGTTGCAGGACCAGCAGTGAGCCCGGGCTTTAACCAAACTCACCGCTACGTCAGATACTCTCAGCGCAAGACTGCGTGTTGTGTGTTGGTACCAACGCCACACAACGTGCGTACATTAAAGCGGTGAGTAAAGTCAACCAGCTTGTGTTCTG
Organism: Gasterosteus nipponicus; assembly: GCA_014132575.2. Lineage (NCBI taxonomy): Eukaryota > Metazoa > Chordata > Actinopteri > Perciformes > Gasterosteidae > Gasterosteus > Gasterosteus nipponicus. Next base: position 95,903 of record BMAF01002842.1, on the reverse strand, counting down.
ACGTGGCTGAAGTTAGTTACGCGCTAGTTCTTCCCACGTGTGACGCATGTTGCATTTAGTGCTTTAAATTCTTCACGTGACCCGCTAGCCAGTGTCGGTATTATGATGTGATTTTGAAGGCAAGTCGTTAAATCTTGACTTTAAAAGCAAGTCTGCTGTAAATCTATCAATGCACGTTGCTTTTACAAGGACTGCGTTAACTAACGTGACTTCTAATGTCTACAATGCCACCAGCTGCGCGTCACCGACCCCACGAACACGCGGACGCTCGTGTCGATGGCGTATTTTAGTGATGATCCCAATTTCTGCTCTCAATGTGGGAATGTGCTGCCTCTTCCTGGGATACAAGACGTCGTCCGCTGCCCCCGCTGCTCCTTCTGCATCCCGGGAACAGGTAGAGCTGCGCCCCCCCCTGAGCCCCCCTGTCACCTCCTCTAGACCCTCTCAAGGAGACGTCAGCACAGGAGCCACGTTGAAACCTTCACAGTAACCTGGAATCTATCCCTGAAACACATTCTTCCTCCGTATTGATCTAACCAACGTTTGGCTGATCTGCCTCTACTGACTGACTGTAGAATGAATCCTCCTGTTCACATATGTGCTTTCATTGCCGGCCCGTACACCAAGTGTTAATACCCTACACACGTGTATTGGATCACCTAGAGTTCTCGGGCCGGGAGATCCGCTCCACTGTGGTATTGAACCCAGAGGAGCAGTCGTCGATGGCGCTGAAGGACGAGGAGGACGCTGAACTGAAGGGACCAGTGGTGAGAGGCGCTGCTCGCTGTGTGGCATCGCTGTGTGCGACTGTTCGCTGTATTAATGAAGCTCCCTGCTGCGTGTAGATTGACAGGCGCTGCGCTCGTTGCAATAAAGAGGGAATGGTTTACCACACCAGGCAGATGAGATCTGCAGACGAAGGACAGACGGTCTTCTTCACCTGTATACACTGCAGGTAACCCATATGGTGGCATTTTCTATGTTCATTTGAATGTCCAGTTCTGTCTGATCTCTTGCTGATCATTTTGGTTTGGGTGTTACAGGTATCAAGACAAGGAAGATTCCTGAGAAGAAGTCAAACTTGTGCCCTCATGTCTACTGGTGTCGCTGTCACTAGGTTGGATGCTGCAACAATCTTGCACTGGGCTCGTCCCCTCGGGTTGATCTAACGATGCCGCAGAGCTTCTTACCTCCTGTTATCTGATTACTGGACTTCACTCCTTGAATAACTATAAATAAATCATGTTCCCCCAGTGAGAGCTGAGCGGGTGAAACATTCATGTTGTTATTACCCTACGTGTTTGGGCCCAATCGGGCCGTAGTTTAAAAGCTCGAGGGTTCCGCCAAGGTTGAACCGAGCGGCCTCTGAAATGGGACGGTCTGTCCTCGGGGGGGACTTCCTGCTTACGTCATCAGCTTTACCGCTTCTGCTCTGAGCTGAACTATAAAAGCCTTAGTAGAGATAAGAAACATAAACTTATTTCATTTAATTAACGTTATAAGTTGTGAATTTAAAAACATGACATGGTTACCAACGTCACGTAATAGTGATTTCATGAACTAAGATATGTTATATAACATTAATAATCGGTAGATATTAGAGGGAATTCTATTAGATATATTACCATCCATTGTCAAACCGCTTATCCTGCACAGGGTCGCGGGGGGCTGGAGTCCATCCCAGCCAACTTCGGGCGATAGACGGGGTACACCTTGGATTGGTCGCCAGCCAATCGCAGGGCAACACAGAGACACACAACCACTCACACTCACACACATCTACGGGCAATTTAGAGTCACCAATCAACCTGATCCCCAGAACATGTCTTTGGGAGGAAGCCGGAGAACCCGGAGAGAACCCACGCAGACACTGGGAGAACATGCAGACTCCACACAGAAAGGCCACTGGGCGGAGTCGAACCCAGGACCTTCTTGCTGTGAGGCGACAGTGCTAACCACCGCGCCACCGTGCCGCCCATTTATTACCATTTATTTAAAAGTAAATCACCCTCCTTCGTCCTGAATAAATTAAATCCTCGTCGGCCCGCACTGCATGCTGGGATATGATGGGCCGCAAAGGACCGATCCGGCGTGTCCTCCAAACCGGCTCCTGGAGGACTGCGTCCCTCGAGCGTGTTCGGAGGAGCTGACCGATTGGGACAGGCGAGGATAAGTGACGTATGCGGTGGACAAACGCGTCCTTAAGGACGCAGCCAGTGTTTGTGAAAATGTCCAAGTTTACTGCTTTTATGATGCGTTCACACAGGAGACACACAGGAGACACTCCGGGGGTCTGTCATCGACTGCACTTATTCGCAGCGTGTCACCCTACTCGCATGTGCGTTCTAGTTGTTTTATTTCTATGGACTGATTCATGAACCTGTCCAGCAGGAGGCGCTGCGAAGCCCTTTAACTGGCGTTGAAAACAGCTGAAGAAGAACGTGACCAATGAGCACGCTTCAAGTCACGTGACCTGAATCCATGGCTCCAAGAAAGCGAAGTGCAGCGTGACAACGATGCGATTCCTTTGTGCTTTGAAACCGCGGTTCTGTCTGGACTATAATGTGCTTACAAGCCGATAGCGGTTCCGTTGGGTTCGGTTGTGTCGTACATTTAACACAGTAGGCCGTTAAAACACCGGATCACTAATACAAGGTACGTGTCGTCAATAAGAACGCAAGCCTCCGGTCTGTTATTCCGTCACTATGACGAAACGTTAGGCTGTCACGTGGATGAACGACGTCACTAATGGTGACATTCTGCTTCATTTGCTAGATAATGAAGCTTCGGGTCCAGTTGCAGTGTAAGAACCTGCACGAGTACCTGAGAGAGCTGAGTCCGGACGTTTTGGATCGGCTGTACAACCACCCGGCCACGTGTCTGGCTGTGTACAGGTGCGCGCAGGTGAAACGCTGTCCCGCGTCTCTGGCTGGGTGTCCTTTGACCCAGTGTCTGTGTCTCACAGGGAACTGCCCTCTCTGGCCAAGAACTACGTGATGCGCATGCTGTTCCTGGACCAGCCGCTGCCCCAAGCGGCTCTGGCGCTGTGGGTCAAAGTAGACAGTCAGAAGTAAGTCTTCCAACAGCACTGTACTGCGCGTGCGCCGCTCCGCCGGGCTTCTGCTCTGCGACACTGCACCGTTTCCTCCAGCGGCCGAGGAACAGAAACCGTCCATTACCTGTAATTCAAGGCAAGCGATCTTGTTTCAGACAAACAAACAAACAAATAACACACACCAGAGAGCGGCTCAGCCCAGTTTCCAAGGAGGCACCTTACCGATCAGAACCTGCCGTCTGTACATAATTCTACGCCAACACATCTGATCCTGGTTTATACAATTACATCGATTTCTCCTCCTTGTAGATGGCAGCAGATTTCTGTCAAGAATGTCACGTTTGCCGGTGCCATTTGCTGAAAAGCAGCCCCACACCTCCAAACCTCACTGCCAGGGTGATGTGTGTATTATGGCATCCAAACAGTTCAACTTTGCTCTCATCTGACCACACTACATTCTCCCACTATTTCACTGGCTTTTCCAAATGTTGTGCAGCAAACTTTAAACCAGCTTCAACATGCTTTTTTTCAGCAGTGGAGTCTTGCGTGGTGAGCGTGCATACAGAGTGCATTACTAGCTGAGACAACAGTACCTGCTAATCAGGGGCCTCATTTCTAAACGTAAAGAAGGCGTACGCCGCTCTCTGCGCAATAATGGGTATTTATAAAAAGCAAACTTGACAGAAAAATGTGCGGCCCTTCCCGCAAGATCGGACCCATGCGGACCCACAAAAACGGGTGAAATGAGAACCGTCGGCAAACGCAAGAAACACGCAAACGTGTGTGAAAGTGTGTAAAACTAGACTGTTGAAATATAAATTAACACATTTTGCAAAAGAAAAGTGAAATATGTTCTGCAATAATATCGGCATGTTATTAAATTCATCCTCCAAACACAGCTGTTGCTTGTCAGATGAGTCTCATCCCAACCAGCCTACTGCCAATGAGACAACCGCTTCAGATAACTTCAAACCACTTGATGCGGGCTGTCCCATAGTACTGAAGTGTCCCCACCAGAGGACCATGGAGCCCCTCAGTGGGACTCACTGTAGCTTCTTTGTCTGTGGTGTCTCCCTGCAGGGACCATGAGGAATGCGTGTCGGTGTTGGCGGGACTCCGCCTGTGGCACAGTCAGCAGCTGCAGGGAGGTCTGCAGGGATACATCTTAAACCCAGTGTTCAAAGACAACCTGAGGATTGCTCTGCTGGGCGGGTAGGTGCTCCTTGGTGCATGTGGCTCAGATGTACTAGAGGTTCACATCCTCAATGTGGTTCCAGTTATAGGATCCAACATGTCAGTGGCACCCCCCACAGTGGAAAGCTAGTTCAGTGTAACAGGGAAGGCTGTCGCCACACAGGGGCAAAGCGTGGGCAGACGAGGGCAGCACTCTGGGTCCTGACCGCCATGCGCGGGACATTGAGAGCCTGGACCGCTACGCCATGGAGCGCTGGGAGGTCATCCTGCATTTCATGGTGGGCTCTCCGTGTGCTGCTGTCAGTCAGGATCTGGCTCAGCTGCTGGTCCAAGCGGGCCTCATGAAAAGGTACACACGAGTTCCTCTCTGCCTCACTTTGTCTTTGTCATCTTACTGTTTCTGTTCAACTTAACTCTAAATGTTAATGATGCCGTAGAACTTCATGGTTCAACGCTTCCTTCTCTCTCCTACCACTCTAGCTTGTGTGTGTTTTGGAAAGCGCTCCACCCTGTGCCCATGATGCACCACTCACCTCTCCATGCAAACCCAGAACAGAGGGAATACATTGTGGATGTGATCATTTCTCTGCAGCTTTAATATCAAAGGCCGTTCCACATGTGATAATGAGCAGAAACAGTCAGCCAAAGGGCCTGCAGCCGTAATGACAAACCCATCTGACGAGTGCATTACATTTAGCATTCCGCCAAGAGGAAAGGGACCCTCACAACTAGAATGAAGTGGCATCCCGAGTGCTACCTAAAGTCTGCAGAGGGGGGGTTAGATGTCTCTCCTTTCTGCATCCTGATTGTAATTCCTCATTCCACCACTTATGTAGAACGAATGACTGATTAAAGTCTGAAGTACACGTTAAATAAGGGTTGTGTTCGTGCCACAGAAATGCATGTGAAGTCCACATGTCTCATGCTGTCCCCCTTGTTGCCCCGTCAGTGAAGCAGGAGAGGCGCCCTACATCACATCCGCTGGTTTCCAGTTCCTCCTACTGGACACCGCCTCTCAGCTGTGGTACTTCACCCTGCAGTACCTCAAAACCGCTCAGGTATCTGGATCACCTGACTAACTAACGGCAGGGCAAGAAAACACAAACCTCAAGATGTCTGATAGCGTTCTTCTGTTCCTTTGTGTAGCCAGCTGTGTGTTTACTGGGACACTTTGATACTTGGTTCATTGGTATAGTAAGCAAACAAAGTCCAACCCGTCTTATCCGGGTTACACCCTGAATCTTCTCTGCTGCTTTGGATTTGATCCAGGAGGCCAATATACTCACCATGGATGTACTGCCTCTTGTACGTGTTGCACAGACGCTACTCACATCGACTAATAAGAGACGCTGACCATTTGATGTAACGTAACACTGCTTCACTTTCTGTTGATGGAGTTCACACTTAAATTCTGTCCAGCTCCAACAGGCTGCAGCCTTAATGGTGAATGGAGGACATCATCTAGTCTAACTCATGTAGAGGTAGTCAGTTGTTGGCTGTTCATAACTGATGGCTGTAAATGAAGGTGGATGGACCTTTTTAAAGTTCTGATGGACACGGACATGATCTGCTGAAGACTCTTGATCACACTGGTCCATTTGTAGGATTACTACCTGTAGGACATGAGTGAATCAGTGGTGTGGTGAACCTACCGGCTTCTAATATCAGGCAATGCTGGAATTCACTTATTTCATAAGCTGTCTACTGATCTATACTTCATGCCTTGTCTCTTGCAGACTAGAGGGATGGACCTGGTAGAGATCTTGTCCTTCTTGTTCCAGCTCAGCTTCTCTACTCTCGGCAGAGTGAGTGTGCTGCAAAGCAACATGACGGAGAGAATTCCTGCTTCCTTTGTCGTTCTTTGTTGTCGTTGACCAACATGTTGTTGCTTGTGGGCCTCAGGATTACTCCGTGGAGGGCATGAGTGAGTCATTGCTCACTTTCCTGCAGCACCTGCGAGAATTTGGACTCGTCTTCCAGAGGAAGGTGAGTTCCTTGGAACGGGAGGGAGGATCCAATAACTCCACATCTCCTTCACATGATGCTCACAGGGCAGCCGGGTCACTGAGAGCAAAACCATCACGGGACTGATGAACGAGGGTCATCTTGTGACATCTACTAAAAATTGCTGATCTTTTATGAAAATGTTTAATGAAATTAGTTTCAATATACTGCTTCCAGTAGGGACGGATCGGTATGTTACTTGTTGAAATGCTGCTTCAACTTCTTCATATTCTATTTCTTCTGTCGCACCGTTTAGCTATTAAAAGCCTTACAGGTGTTTCCAGCCATGACTTTTCTCCCTCTACCTGTTGGAAAATACTACTGAACACGACATTTAGCCGACTCAAAGGATTCTTCCTTCGGCTTCAGGTTACAAACATCAGCTCCCACTGCTCACCTCCACATCAAAGGGAGAGATAGCATTGTCATGTTGTTTCCACTGACGCCACACAGCATGGGGACTGGCATGCTGCAGTGGACAGAAGCTTTAGAATCTGGTTAAGAAAATATTATTTTAATTAATTATTATTATAAAATAGTATTCCCACACATCCTCTGTGGGAGAGCACAGAGACTTTAGGAGAGGGTAATGTTGGTTTATGAGTGCAGTAATATGATTAATGTCTAAAATAATGATGATGATGATGATGGAAGCAGCAGGTGTCAGCAGGGCCACGGTAGGTGTCAGGACTTACACATTTGGCCTCAGCCCCCCGAGAAGTCCAACTCTCGTCCCATAAGGACCAACTCCAATGTGGTGACCGAGAAAGCAGAAGGTACAAGTGTTTCAAGCTGCTGGTGGAGTCGTATTTCTCGCCGGTAACCCCAGGGTTGGCGGTTCAAAATCACGACACCCTAACTGCTGCCCGGGGGCCTTTACTCCCACTTCTCTCTCTCTGATTCCCTGTACTTATTCTGCTATTGATAGTAATGCTATTACTACAAGCTACATAGCCATTTGTTTGAATTCATTTTGGTTTTTCTCATTTCTGTATTTTCGGCAATTTTTAAAATGTAATTTCAGCTTCTGGCATTTTCTAGTATTCTGTATTCTATTCTTCTGCTTCTTGTCAACAGAGGAAGTCAAGGCGCTACTACCCCACCAGACTAGCCATAACCCTGGCTGCAGGAGTCACCACCTCCTCCTCATCCTCCATCTCTGTAGCTGGAGATGCAGGCTTCATCGTGGTAGAAACCAATTATCGTATCTACGCCTACACCGGTACGTATGAACTGTGGAAGCTTTCAGTGCTGCCTGCCAACACTCAGAAGTCCCTGCTGAGTGAGAAGACCGTGGCACCAGATTGATCGGATTTCGGCCGCCCAGCTGGTTGTGTTTACCAAAATATGATACTTGATGTAAACTGCAGAGTAAAATACGAATAGTAAAAACTAGAGTGTCCACATGTTCACTCAATACGAAGCAAGGGTCTCTCTGGCCTCTTGGTTCTGGAGTGAGGAAGTCAATAGCTTAGCATACTTAGCATAGACTGGATACAGGGGGAAACTGGTATCGTGGCTCCGCCCAGTGTTCATAAAACATACCAACACATCTAAAGCTTTTCACAATATTCATTCAACTCATGTATGTCACTATATGTCCGAGTGGGAAACTCACAGAACCTGGACTGACCCGTTCCCCCACAGACTCAGAACTTCAGATCGCCCTGGTGGCTCTCTTCAGTGAAATGCTTTATCGCTTCCCCAACGTAGTGGTGGCGCATGTAACCAGGGAGTCCGTGCAACAGGCCATTGCCAACGGCATCACAGCACAACAGGTACTCTGCTACTGCACACAATGGAGGATTGTACCATTTAATCCTTTATTTCTTCACTTCTCTTACGTAACAGGAGAATATCCATAATATTGTCCAGCTGCCCACTATTCTCAATACTTCTTTTCATTACTCCCTGTTTATGTGTTGCTATTGGGAGTTGGAAGTAAACTCCTTAAAGGCTTGAATCAGAATGAAAATTCTGAAGGACACATTGATTTACTGAAGGCCGGGAAGACCTGTTAGTTATGTTAAATTCCTCCTGTGTAAGTGACAGCTATCACTCCTGCGTTATCACACATAACCCGTGGAATGTCATTCTAATGGCCAGTTGTTGAGCCCCGGTACCCCCCTTTTCCCCACTGCAAGATGACAAAGAACAGCACGGAGAACAGTCAAGTCTGACTAGATACATAACCCAAGGCAATGAGTGAAGAGTTGCATATTTGATCCTCCTTACTCCTGTTATATTCATGTGCACTGTATGCACTGAGCTTTTCTTGCAGTTTATGGGCAAAGGGAGATCAGTCTGAATATTTGATGTCCCTTTCCTCCTGCAGATTATCCACTTCCTGAGGACCAGAGCTCACCCTGTCATGCTCAAACAGGTACATCCTACACTTCCCATCTGCTCACACTTCATTCTACGGTTTGAACCTCCTTCTCTGTGCTTCAGACTCCAGTGCTGCCTCCAACTATAACAGACCAGATCCAGCTGTGGGAGCTAGAGAGAGATCGACTGCAGTTCACAGAGGGTATGTTTATTTCAATGGGGGTCGACCCTGCTCTGACTGGACGACAGGCCTGGACTTGATCTGCTCCTGTTTTCATGTTTACCTGTAATCAATGTAGTATCAGGCACAGTTCCTCAGCACTAATTCTAAGTAGTAAAGATCAGCACGACAACTGAGCTGTGAGACAAAGATGCTTCAAATATGTGCATTGAGCCACATCGGAGTGCAACCCATTTCTTCTATTTCTGCTTCAATAAAAATACCAAAACATTTCGTTGTACATGTTTTATAGCCACAGCTTTTGAGGTTTGTCATCTGTTAATTGATGGAGAAGTGAATGCGTGAGCCAGAGGAGTCTGAGAGGCAGTAATCCAGAGGAGTGCTAGCGACGTGTTGACCTGTATGATGTTGTCTCCTTCAGGAGTGCTCTATAACCAGTTCCTCTCCCAGGCTGACTTCGAGGTCCTCCGAGACAGAGCTCAGGTTGGATTTTATTCCCCATCTGTTATATCTTGTATTAAGTTGAATGTAAATGTGGATCTATTAATTACTGTACACAACAGGAAGCAAACAGCCACTATAAAGATATACCGATTTGTGTTCCCATATGTTTGTCTACTTGAAGGTAAATCTTCGAGGAGCACTGTGCTTCATTACAATTTGAGTCTTGGGATTTGTAACTCTGCCCTTCACTTTTTGTCATTACATTGTGCTCACCAGGTTGTCATTGCTATGTAAAGGAATGTGCCGTAGATCTGACATGGTAGAACACACTATCAGAACCCCAGCACATCTCTGACCAAGGGACAAGGCGCGCTTCAATGTGAAGTCCCAGTAACAGAGGACCTTTGCTCCTCATACTGTGTGTCTAATGGAGCCATTGTGGTGCAGGGTCTGGGCTGTCTGGTGTGGCAGGACGTAGCTCACAGAGTGATGGTGGTGTCACCGCACGGACACAGTGAGGTCAAGAGGTTCTGGAAACGGCAGAAGACTCCACACACCTAACTACACTTACTCCCATGATGTCAGGATTGTCTTGCTGCAACAATGGTTCCTTCCTGTCAGTGCTGTATGAAATCTTTTTTTGTTTCATGAAATAAATTCCATGTAATCTGGATTAAATACATATAAAAAGAAATCTACATCTCTGCTCATTCTTCTTTCAAATAGAAAAAAAAATCAAGTAATGTAAATTGCAGATGAAATGGTGTCTTAGATTGTGGGTTCTAACACCTGCAATATGTCTGAGCGGATGAAGCAAAAGAGAGATGGGAGAAAAGAGTCGAGGCACCAGGTATATGAAAGACATTTTCTCCCTGGAGCACTGCAGTATTCCTCAAATACTTCAGCTGAATATGACACATGGCATAGCTGCATAATTGTTATACAGCTGGGTCTTATTCGTGCCTTCAATCTAGCACTGAAAACTACCGTGTCTCTCCAACTTAAAGGTTGGAAACATTTTGGTTTCATGATCACGTGTGAGTGTGCTTGGATGTGAAAAATATCACCGTGTTGATGTATCTGTGTACATTTTATATATATGTATATAATATATATACATTTTGTATTGGACAAAGAAAAATAACAGATTTGCCTGAAAAGAAAGTACTTGCATGGGCTGTATTCCTGGAAAACATGAAAGATCTTGGCCAAAACTCCTATATGATAGCCCAGTGTGTGAACTATATCTGTAAAGGTTCTACTTTGAGGAAAGCAGAACAAATCTAAAAATACTTTAGTGGAGGCCTCACAAGAGTCATGACCGAGGAGTGATGTATATTCTTTCCACAGCTCAGTGAATCATGAGCCGATTTTCAAGTCAAGACCCTTGTTGTAATCGTCAGAACCAAAGTGACTAGAGAAAAGGTGTAGTGAAATCTGATCCCCACATGGAAATTTCAGCTGAGCTTTATTACTTGAAATATTCAATAGATTTTTTCATTGAAAAAGTCAAAGGTAAGGAGCACTTATGAATGAAAAGCCAGAAGGTGATTTCAGTGCTTCCAGTGCTCAACCTAAGATTTTTGCATGCCCCATTTTCGTACTTGTTTGCATCTTGGACTGATCTCCCGGTTTTGACCTTGCTATTAAAATCAAAGAGGAAAGTTTAAAGCTTTATCTTAAAAGAGCTGACCGAATCTGCCCCCTGGACTGAAAGTGGAAGCTGGTTCCACAACAGTGGCGCTTGATAACTGAAAGCTCTCGCTCCCATCCTACTTTTTAAAACCCTAGAAACAACAAGTAACGCAGAGCAATTCCATCCATAAAAACTGTCACGTAACAGCTGGCTTCGAAGGCGTTCTGGGCCTATCAAGATAACTTCTGTTTAGCATCAGGAAGTTGCCGGTCATCCAAGTTTCGATGTCTCCAAGACATTCTTGAAGTCTAACTAGCTGGTCCGTCTCTTCTGGCTTGATCGACAGATACAGTTGAGTATCGTCCACATATCAATGGAAGTTTATGCGGTGTTTCCTGATAAGATCGCCCAAAGGAAGCATATAGAGGGTAAATAAAATCGGTCCAAGTACAGAACCTTGTGGGACTCCGTGACCAACATTGGTGGTCTTTGAGGATTCACCGTTTACAAGCACAAACTGGGATCGATCCGATAAGTAGGATTTAAACCAGCGGAGTGCAGTTCCTTTGATACTGTTGTGTTCAAAAAATGAAGAAACGCCGGACGGACAGAGGTCATCGCTGATCAAAATGTTAAATCAAATGTATTTAATAAATGAGATGGTGTTGTGGTAAAAAAGAACATCTCAGCTGAGGAGCCGCTGGTCTAAGCAACCAACAGGCCCCAGGTCAGTCCTTTGACCATCCCTAGTGCCCGTCTGTCGCCTCCACCAGCGAACTCCAGAACAATGGTTCCTACAGGTATTTATAACAATGCTTAAAGGTGTGAAAGTTAGTGTCCACACCTCTGGGAGTGGTCTTCTGGTGAGTTCAATGTAACTCGGATTTCGAATGATCCTTAGTCAATATCAGTTGCTGTTCAAGTATTACATGCATGCATTCCAGTTGATTACATTACATCAAATACAATCATAACTGCATTGGTATTATTCTATTACAGTTGCAGAATTACAGTGGTTTTATAATATTGTCATTACTTTATTGATTACAGTTTCAGAATCATGGCTGTATTCTGGTGTACACTATATGCATTTTTATTAATTTTATGAACCGGGTCGTATATTTGTTTCTAATATCCTACAATACCAATTAAATGTTCTAGTCTCTGCAACAGGATACAATGGTCTATGGTATCAAATGCGGCACTGAGGTCCAGCAAGACAAGAAAAGAGATGAGTCCTTGGTCCGATGCAAGTAGAAGATCAATTGTAATTTTCACTAGTGCTGTTTTTGTGCTATGATGCACTCGAAATCCTGACTGGAAATCCTTGAACAAAGCATTGTTTTGTAGAAAGTCACATAATTGATTTGCGACGGATTTCTCAAGGATCTTAGAGAGGAAGGGAAGATTAGAGATAGGTCTGTAGTTAGCCAACACCTCTGGAGCAAGAGTAGGTTTCTTAAGAAGAGGTTTAATTACAGCTACCTTGAAGGACTGTGGTACATGTCCTGTCAACAAAGACAGATTCATAATATCTAATAAGGATGTGCTAACTATAGGAAAAACTTCCTTAAGCAGCTTGGTCGGAATCGGATCCAGGAGACAAGTAGAAGATTTAGACTTTGAAAATAAAGAAGTCAGTTGATCAAGGTTGATGGAAGAGAAGGCATCCAAACAGGCATCAGGGCCCACTGCTGCATCCAAGGTTCCTACATCGGAGGACAGGTCGGCACTAGTTGAAGGCAGGAGACCATCAATTTTCTCTTTGATAGTCAGAATCTTATCATTGAAGAAGTTCATGAAGTCGTTACTAGTGAGGTCCAAAGGAATACACGGCTCGACAGAGCTGTGACTCTCTGTCAGTCGGGCTACAGTGCTGAAGAAGAGAAACCTGGAGTTGTTTTTATTTTTCTCTATTAATGATGAGTAATAAGATGCTCTTGCGTTACGGAGAGCCTTCTTATACGTTTTTAAGGCTGTCTTGCCAAACTAGCCTAGATCCTTCTGATTTGGTGGAACGCCATAATCCAAGCACAGTTTGCTTTAGGTTCCGTGTTTGAGGGTTATACCACGGAGCAGACTTCCTTCTTGTTGCTATTCTTCTTTCCAGAGGAGCAATAGCATCCAGCGCCACTCTCAAAGAGCCTGTAGCAGTATCGACAAAATGATCGATCTGGGACGGACTGAGGTTCTCACAGGAGTCTTCTTGTATCTTGAGGCAGGGCACTGAACTTAGAGCAGAAGGAATGGCTTCTTTAAATAAGGCTACAGCGGTATCCGATAAGCGTCGACTGTAGAAACCCTTGGCAGGAGGAGGTGGTTCTGATAGTAGAAATTCAAAGGTTATCAGACAATGGTCCGACAGTAGAGGGTTCTGTGGAAAGATCGTTAAATGTTCAATCCCAATCCCATACACAAGCACAAGTCGAGAGTGTGGTTAAAACAGTGAGTTGGTTTATTTACACACTGACAGAAACCAATTGAATCTAACAATGAAAGGAATGCAGTACTAAGGCTGTCGTTGTCGACATCCACATGAATGTTAAAGTCACCCACAATAATTACCTTGTCCGTTTTAAGGACCAAACTCGTTAAGAACTGTGAAAATTCAGAAAGAAATTCTGAATAAGGACCTGGGGCCCTGTACACTATTACAAAGAGAACCAGGCTTTCAAATGAGTTCTAATCCACCTTAGGTTTTAAGTTTATTGCTGCGCCCCCCCCTCGGTGAAGTGAGTATTAACATGACTCGGAGGAGTCGCTTCATTTGAACAGAAATATTCCCCATTCAACAACCACGTTTCAGTAAGACAAAATAAAACAACATGGTGATCTGATATTAGTTAATTTACTAAAACAGCTTCAGATGACAGAGATCTGATATTCAAAAGACCCCCTTTAATTCTCCTATTTTGTTGCACTATTGCATTATTAGTTTTAACTTTAATTAAGTTATTTACTACAACTCCTGGGTTGTTTACCTTTAACTTAGATAAGTGTGTCCGTGGGGCAGACAAGGTCTCTATAGGGTTCATTATGCTGAGCTCAGATCGAAGCGCAGAGAAGTGTGTAAGACTGCGACTCTGCTCCCTGGTCTGAACTCTGGGTCATGGATTAAGTCCACTAAGAAACTGGGTCAGGTTCTTAGAAAGAAGTTCAGCTCCGTCCAAAGTGGGATGGATGCCGTCCCTCCTAATCAGACCAGGCTCTCCCCAAAACGTCTTCCAGTGATCAACGAAGCCCACATTATTTACTGGGCACCACCTCGACAACCAGCGGCGGAATGACGACATGCGGCTGTACATGTCGTCACTGGTCAAGTTTGGGAGGGGGCCAGAGAAAACTACGGTGTCCGACATTGTTTTACCGTATGTACACCCATCCATCGTCAAACCACTTATCCTGCACACAGGGTCGCGGGGGGGCTGGAGTCCATCCCAGCCAACTTCAGGCAATGGACAGGGTACACCTTGGATTGGTCGCCAGCCAATCGCAGGGCTAACACAGAGACACACAACCACTCACACATCTACAGGCAATTTAAAGTCCCCAATTAACCTGATCCCCAGAGCATGTCTTTGGACTGTGGGAGGAAGCCGGAGAACCCAGAGAGAACCCACGCAGATACAGGGAGAACATGCAGACTCCACACAGAAAGGCCACTGGGCGGAATCGAACCCAGGACCAGGAAGAAGCTGCTGAATGCTCTCAGTGGATCGTCTCGCCAACTCCAACAACAAACTGCCGATATCAACGAGCGGTTCGCTCCACTGGAGCGTTCGGGACTCTGCGGGTTTCTGTCCATGGAGGAGAGGAACCGACTCAAAGAAGAGGAGACGGGCGCACAATCCCAAGATAGCGGTAAGAATACGTTCAATGACTGCAAGCTAAGCTAAAAGTAGCGTAGCCTCAAGCTAAGCTAAGAGTAGCCTAGTAGCCTTACAAGTGAGCAGAAACTGCTTTATTAAAGTGTGTTTTCTTTGCCGTGTTGTTTACAGGAAGCGGTGCGCCGTCTTCACAACTACGAGACGAACTACAGGCGCTACGAACCGGAGCATGGGTCAGATTTAAAGAATATGCTTTCATTCTGCGCTATAAGGGAATATATACGTATAGATACCGATCATAACTGTACATTTTGTTTTCACAGACTAATCTCGCCTCATAATGAGGCGGTGACCTCGTATTTGCTCTGGGAAAAGTCCAGATTTAGACGACGTCATTGTGTGTAAGTGGCACTGTTTACTGTTTCTCCTTCCTTGTTAAATGTAACTGTGCCTTGCGTTTGATTTTTTTTTTTGTATTCATACCACACTCATTTAATTGTTTTCCAGCCGCCTGTAAGACGTATGTGAGACGGGACGCAGGAGCTTCAGGTTCAGCTGGAACACTCATTGCGAGCGGAAGCTGCGAAGGATTCAGCGCGGAGTCGAGCGAGAAGAAAGACGGTCAGAGTTTATTTGCTGACTTGTTTCAGGTGCATTGATAGATGTGTTGTGTCCGTACGCATCGCATCGCACAGTACTGATTCATTGTTGTTTTTACAGCTGCTGGAATCGAGACAAAGTGCTGGCTGATGACGAGGTGGAACTCTGGAAATCCGCCACCGTGGAGCTCACGTCGGACGGAGGGGACGGCGTTGTTGGCGGGGTCTCGGGTGGATTGTACGGTCGCCACACGCACATGAGCCGCCTGCACAACAGACCTGCCTCGGAAAACACACCGCCAGTGACGGTCTACAACCCCGAGGAGGCAAACGGACAGTTTACTGAGCTGTAGTTTTTAAACCGCCGTTACCCAAGTGTGGGCAGATCCTCACTTTGTATGTAGTTGTTGTTTGTGTGTTGTTAATAAAGCTCTTTCTTTGCATAAACATGTGGCAAATGTTCATTTTATCTATAAAATCGTTGATGTCCGGGTTGGTATCCTAATAATAGTGTAGTAGCCTACATAGGATAACATTAAAATGAATATACAGCATAATATGAATATATAAATAAAATGAGGCGGGTGACCAATAGCGACAGATCTGCCAACCAATCACGAGTGATTGCTGTGGTTTCATCCAATCATGAACGAGGAAACTCAAGCCTGGTCTGCCCAGATGTGGTTTTGCTGCCAATCACGAGTGATTTTATTTGTTAGTAAGTTGTGGTTTCATCCAATAAGGAGTAAGGATATTCAAGCCCGCTCGGCCACCCGCGGTTTCGCTGCATTCATATGCTAATTCGGGCCATTCGCACCACCGCCAGCTCTCCACCTACGTCATGGTTCGTTTCCGACAATTTGTGGCACAGACCAACGCGACGTGCGCGGGTTGCAAATTGTCGGAAATTGTCGGAAATTAGGGAGATTTCCGGGCGTTTACGGGGACGAAAATCTCACTTTTCATGCAGTGATTTTACCAGTCTGTCGTCGCTAGCGTCCTCTTCTACACGGTGGTGTGCTGGGGAGGAAGCACTAAGAAGAAGGATGCAGGGCGACTGGATAGGCTGTGGAAGAAGGCTGGCTCTGTGGTTGGTGCTGAACTGGAGTGCATCACTTCAGTCGCCTCACTTCAGGACCCTCACCAAACTGCTCACCATCATGGACAATGGAAACCATCCTCTCTACAGTACTATCAGTCGACGGAAGAGTCTGATCAGCAGGAGACCTGCAGAACTGATAGACTGTATAGATCATTCATCCCCAGAGCCATACAACTGTACAACAACAGAACTCGCCAACCAAAGGTACCTCAATAGAAAAACTCAGTTTTCTAGGGAGCCATGTTTACATTATATTACATTACACGTCATTTAGCGGACGCTTTTATCCAAAGCGACGTACAATAAGTGCATTCAACCATAGGATACAAACTCAGGAGAACAAGAAACAAGAAAGTGCAATTTCCTCAAATAAGCCAATTTACAATTTGCTATAGATGAGTGACGTTACAAGTACAATTTAAGTGCTACAATTTGTTAGTCTTTAGTCGAGGTAGAGTCTGAAGAGGTGTGTCTTTAGTTTGCGGCGGAAGATGTGAAGGCTCTCTGCGGTCCTGATGTCTTCAGAGAGCTCGTTCCACCATTTCGGCGCAAGGACAGCGAAGGACAGCGAAGAGTCGAGACCTAGTCGAGTGTTTTGCTCTCAGTGAGGGAGGGACGAGTAGTTTTGCAGATGCAGAGCGGAGAGTGCGGGTTGGGATGTCGGGTTGGACCAGGTCCTGGATGTAAGCTGGACCCGATCCATTCACAGCATGGTACGTGAGCACCAATGTTTTGAACTGGATGCGGGCGGCCACCGGTAGCCAGTGAAGAGAGCGGAGGAGTGGAGGAGTGTGGGAGAACTTCGGAAGGTTGAAGACCAGTCGAGCTGCTGCATTCTGAATGAGCTGCAGAGGTTGAATGGCGGTGGCAGGGAGACCAGCCAGGAGAGAGTTGCAGTAGTCCAGGCGGGAGATGACAAGAGCCTGAATCAGTACCTGCACAGCCTTCTGAATGAGAAGGGGACGTATTCTCCTGATGTTGTAGAGCGTGTATCTTTACAAAATAAAATCCTTTTATATCCACGGAATCCTGCTGTTGGGTCCTACCTTTTGTTTTGGCTGTCTCCCTGTGGCAAAGGGTAAATTCATAGCTATACCTCTCTTGCACATAAGTAGATAAAAGGTAATCACAACCTTTTAAGTGACTACATACAGTAGTTTAGTTCAATTAACACTTCCTAAACACTTAATCTTAATTCGGGTCCTCGCTACGACTAGTCTGAGAGGAACCT
The DNA here is from genome assembly GCA_014132575.2 of Gasterosteus nipponicus. NCBI lineage: Eukaryota > Metazoa > Chordata > Actinopteri > Perciformes > Gasterosteidae > Gasterosteus > Gasterosteus nipponicus. Next base: position 78,302 of record BMAF01002842.1, on the reverse strand, counting down.
ATTGTATTTCATGGAATTATTATTTTCTCTATGGAATTTTCCATTTTGGGGGCCTTTATCATATTCAAAAAGTTGTTAAATTTGGCATGCATATCAGAACTAGTGAGAAATCTGATAATTTTGGGATCTCGCGTTTAAGTATCAAGAAATGTCCCTATAGCGCCCTTTATAGCGCCACACTAGGCCAGATTTTTTCACCGATGCCCGATTAGCTTGAGATTTGGCACACATGTGCTCTGGTACATGCTCTACAAAAAAGTCAATTATGGTATGCAAATGCGCCTAACTAGATTTTCCGAATTTTTTGTGAAAAACACGTCTTTGGCCATTTCTCCTAAACACTATTTCCAATTGTCACGAACTCTTCTGTGGATCTTTATTGGGTCAATGTCCCTATGCCTTATCAACATCGTATTGATATCTCTTATGGGGTAATGAACTTCACAAGGGGTGTGGCTTAATCTGACAAGACTCATAACTTCCAAATAATTTGACCTGCCCTCACTAAACACATGTGGACAATGAACCCCTGAACACACCCTGATTTTTTTGAGAATATTTGAAGAATAGGGGGCGCTGCAATTAATTGTTGAAAATCTGCCTTTTTGGCCTATTTTCGTGATTTCCTAGAGTTGTAAAAGACCGAACTCCTCCCAGGGATTAAACCCGATTATTTTCAAATTCGCGCAGTGTGATCTTGAGGACCTAACCTTTAAAAATGTTCCCAGAAGAAATTATGTGTGTAGGGAGCATTTTCAAAAAAACACCATTCGGCATGAAAATTGAAGTTGTTTTAACTCAACCATACTTTATCTAATCTGCTCCATATTTATCATATAGCATGAACTTCTCACCCCTGTAGACGTCCATATGATCATCACCTGGGAAACACAGGAAGTTTAATGTTTTTTTTATTTTACACCCTGCTCCTCACAGGTTAATCTGATCCTTCGCAAATTTTCTTAGCAGAGAGGTAAGACCATAATAATGCTTCATTATGAATATTATAAGAATCCGATAATCGGTGGCGAAAGGGTACATCGGCAAAGTTGATCCTTCGCCAAGAACAACTAAACCGTTACCGTAACTCTACTCCACATCATCGGATTCTTTCCAATTTACACATGTTTGATGAGATTCTGGGCCTGAAGAGATGTAAAGTTGAATCAAGTTATAGCGCCACCTACTAGTAACCCAGAAGTCACATTTTATAGTATCCAGTAAAAAACAAAGGTGGTATTTAGAGAGGCTTTTATTTTGAAATAGTACATCATAATGTCCTGCTTAACTCCGGGTGACACATTGGGGATGCGTACTATCCGTCTGAAGTGAAATGATCATGTAACTATTGATAGTTTCCTTTTCATTCTAACCTGAAACTGACCAAAAGTAGTCTTGTGATGGAGAATTTAAAGGAAATTATGGTATTACTGTGTAACTTTGGATTTAACCTAACTCTGTCTGCACTGTAAATATGCAAATGGCTGGCAGTAGATGCTGAACTTACATTAACTCAGTATTTATGTTTGGCTGAAAGGCGTTTTTTTATTTTTCTACCCAAATCTAAGATCCTGATCATGCAAATCCATGGCCTCAGCCAGTGCCTGTGTCTGTGCCATCCTGGAGTCATGAGGCCCTATTTGAAACTACATGTCAGGAAGCTGAATGGTCAATCGTCAAAAAAGGCTTTCAAAAGCAAAAGGCCAAAAACAGAGACAGGAACTAGGGACAGGGACTTCCATACATTGAACAATGACGCAACAAGTGACAACAGACACACATGGCTTAAATACACTAGGGAGGTGCAGGTGATTGGACACAGGTGGAAACAATCATGACATGACAGATAATCACAGGGGAAGACAGGACAAGGCAGGAAGGGATGTGACCCAGGGAGAACAGTGGCAAGAAACTACTAAATAAAGCATAAAACACAAACAAAAGACATGAACCCAAACCGTGACACTACAAACTGTAAGTGCTAGAGCATTTATGTATTGTTTTGGGGTTTATACTGAATGTATTTAGTAGTGGTGGTACATCGCTGTTTAAAAAAACCTTTCCTCCTGAAAGGAAAAAAAGGGGGGGGACAGCTCCGTCTCATCTTTTTAAAAATGAACATATTTTGTTGCATTTTTGATGCTTCCTATTCAGGTCAATTTACACACACATTTGTATAATTGTAAACCTTGTCATTGTCAAATATACACTTGAATGGACATAAAACATTTAGGTGTGAATACAACCTAAATCCCTAAAACACAGAGTTGAACTCTCCTTTATATCAAATGACTTCATTCTGTTTTATAAATGGGAGCCAAATTATGTAATTCATCACCTAAAAACCCCCAAATCCATCAACTTTTAATTCTTGTGTATGTCATATTTTACATATTTCTTTTTCAGCATTAATGCGGGAAATGCTCACCAAGCAGGAGATGATTCTCGAGCAGCAAACGCACATCCTAAAAATTCTACATGCCAGAAAACTCAATTTGAAATGGATGAGGGTCTCCTGCCAGTAAGGGACCAGCAAGGCCTCCAAAATCTCGAAAGTCAAATTCAGGAATCCGACTTTCAATCAAAACTGCTGAGTGAGTGAATACGTATTTTTTTTCTGACAAGAAGCACACATATACATGATCTTTTCTTACTTTAGATAAACCACCAGCCTGATTGGTGGAAGTGATGTAGAGGATACAGTGTGGCGGCTAATGGAGCACACAATATCAAACACCCTCGCAAAGGAGACCAATTGGAGAGGAGTAAATGGGAAAATAGCCATGACTTCCCTACAACTGAAGACAGCCGTTATCAGTAAATGCTCCTCATAGTTCAAATAGAATTTCACCTCATTTTATTTGTTTGTACCAACAGAAACTTTTATGTCTTTGGAAACCTTTTTCCACATCAGCTGTTGTAAGGAAGAACCCACTGACTTCGAGGGCTTCTGAACGTGAGGTGGAAATGTTTATGAAGAGATGGCTACGGCTGCAGCGGATCGAGAAGGGGGCAGAGGATGGCGAGCCCAAGTCCTTGTAGCTCCACGAACAACTAACATTGATTAATGCAATAACATATTGCAAATTTGAGAGTGTAAAATATATTGATAATATAAAGACTGCAAAATCTGAATTAAAGTTGTATTAAACTTTGTGTAATTTGTTTGGCCGTATTCTCTGTTCCTCAATGGGTTTTTATTTCTTTAGTCTGCCTTTGTGAAAAGGTAAAACATTATACTGGGTATTTCTATATTTCCTCTATATTTTAAACACAATATTTTAAATTTGTATTACTAATTAACAGAAAAAAACAAGTATTAGTTTCAAGTACAAGTTTCAGCTTGTAAGACACATGACAAAAATGCCCTGTGGAATAAAAGTGGGTTGGTGTTTAGGTCTCCATGGCAACAAGACAACCCATCATGCAGTACATAGGCCAGGTCTGGGCCAGCAGCACAATTGTAATCGGATATCGGTATTTGCGCCAGAGCTGGGCCAGCTTAGGTTAAGGTTGCGATGTTGTAGTATGTGGGCCAGAACTGGGCCGCAGTATTTTACAATATCACTCATCTATAGCAAATTGTAAATTGGCTTATTTGAGGAAATTGCACTTTCTTGTTTCTTGTTCTCCTGAGTTTGTATCCTATGGTTGAATGCACTTATTGTAAGTCGCTTTGGATAAAAGCGTCCGCTAAATGACGTGTAATGTAATGTAATGTAATATGTTTAAAAGCATCGGGCCACATCCGGCCCACTTATGTTTCATCTGACAGTCATGCTGTATATTGGCCAGTTTCGGAACGAGGACCTGGGGGTATACTGGGCCAGAAGAAACTCAATCATGTGGCCCACCATTGGATGATTTTTGCTATCTGGGGTATTACCAATTTTGGATCTGGTTTAAAGACAGTTCACATATTGACAAATATTATGTCATAACTTTGCCTTTGATTTCCTCAAGCTGTATAGTAATATTTCATGAAAATCTACATGGGCATAGAGGAGGCCAACCTAAACTAGGAACAAGTGACAATAGCGTGTTACCATTTATGGATCTGGTTTAAAGACAGTTTAAACATTGGGATGTCACACTTTTAGTGCCTGTTGAGCTGTACACGGCCATTTACCGTAACGCCTTGAATAGTGGTGCATTTTAAAAAATTGCGGTCCGCATGACCGCAGTTTTTCAGCGCACTTGTCCAGTTACTGGGAGATACGGTAACGGAGCTACAGGCCGCCCATAGAGCCAGGGACGTCGCATACAATCCCGAACCGGGCAGGGTTCCCCAGACCGGCCGGTCAACGCGCGGAGACGCGGGGAAAGAAGCAACGGGCCACGCGTGGAACACCGTCATGTTGAAGGGGAGACAACGGGACGAAGACTCCGCGGTGGATGTGAAAGCGCCCTGTAAGGATGAAGCGAAGACCCCGAGTGACACCGGAGGGGAAGAGGAGGAAGGCAAGCACGAGGAGGAGTTGGACCCTAGAATCCAGGTATGACGCCCAGCGATCACTGGTACCGGCGTAACGCGTCAACGTGTTCGTCCTTTTTGTTGTTTTACACAATATGTCCAGTTTCAAGCCTCCACGGTGCCGGTACCGTCCGCTCCTTTCACTCACTGGTAACGGGGATTGGTCTCGTTAGTGCTGCATCTGTCTGCTTTTCATCCACCCCTTCTGTCCCCGTGTGGTGCTTTTCATCCACCCCTTCTGTCCCCGTGTGGTGCTTCTGTCCCCGTGTGGTGCTTTTCATCCACCCCTTCTGTCCCCGTGTGGTGCTTCTGTCCCCGTGTGGTGCTTCTGTCCCCGTGTGGTGCTTTTCATCCACCCCTTCTGTCCCCGTGTGGTGCTTTTCATCCACCCCTTCTGTCCCCGTGTGGTGCTTTTCATCCACCCCTTCTGTCCCCGTGTGGTGCTTTTCATCCACCCCTTCTGTCCCCGTGGTGCTTTTCATCCACCCCTGTCCCCGTGTCTGTCCCCGTGTGGTGCTTTTCATCCACCCCTTCTGTCCCCGTGTGGTGCTTTTCATCCACCCCTTCTGTCCCTGTGTGGTGCTTCTTCTGTCCCCGTGTGGTGCTTTTCATCCACCCCCCTTCTGTCCCGTGTTGTGCTTTTCATCCACCCCTTCTGTCCCGTGTGGTGCTTTTCATCCACCCCTTCTGTCCCCCCGTGTGGTGCTTTTCATCCACCCCTTCTGTCCCTCGTGTGTGCTGCGTGTGGTGCTTTTCATCCACCCCTTCTGTCCCCGTGTGGTGCTTTTCATCCACCCCTTCTGTCCCCGGTGCTTTTCATCCACCCCTTCTGTCCCCGTGTGGTGCTTTTCATCCACCCCTTCTGTCCCCGTGTGGTGCTTTTCATCCACCCCTTCTGTCCCCGTGTGGTGCTTTTCATCCACCCCTTCTGTCCCCGTGTGGTGCTTTTCATCCACCCCTTCTGTCCCCGTGTGGTGCTTTTCATCCACCCCTTCTGTCCCCGTGTTGTGTTTTCATCCACCCCTTCTGTCCCCGTGTGCTTTTCATCCACCCCTTCTGTCCCCGTGGTGGTGCTTTTTTTCATCCACCCCTTCTGTCCCCGTGTGGTGCTTTTCATCCACCCCTTCTGTCCCCGTGTGGTGCTTTTCATCCACCCCTTCTGTCCCGTGTGGTGCATCCACCCCTTCTGTCCCCGTGTGGTGCTTTTCATCCACCCCCTGTCCCCGTGTTGTGCTTTTCATCCACCCCCTTCTGTCCCCGTGGTGGTCCCGTGCTTCTGTCCCCGTGTGGTGCTTTTCATCCACCCCTTCTGTCCCCGTGTGGTGCTTCTGTCCCCGTGTGGTGCTTTTCATCCACCCCTTCTGTCCCCGTGTGGTGCTTTTCATCCACCCCTTCTGTCCCCGTGTGGTGCTTTTCATCCACCCCTTCTGTCCCCGTGTTCCCAGGAGGAGCTGGAGCAGCTCAACCAGGCCAGCGGCCAGATCAACAAGCTCGAGCTGCAGCTGGATGTGAGGACGTTTTTTCATTCAAAAGCACAGCCTCCATGCGGTGTCCATGCAGACTAGGGCTCACTGCATGTGACTGGTGCTGTGTTTCCTTCAGGAGGCCCGGTCCAGCTACAGGAGGATCCTCAGCGACTCAGCCCGGAATCTCAACTCTCAGGGCTCCCAGCTCGGCGTGTGCATTGACAAAGCGAGGCCCTACTATGAAGCCCACAGACTCGCCAAAGAGGTGCGTTTTGTATGTGCACAGACTCGGCGTCCTCCTTTCACATCTGATGTTTGGTTGTTGTACAGTTTCAGAGAGTTTCTGATTAAACCCAATGGTCCCACAGGAGGCTCTGGTTTGTGCTGCATTTGAATTGTTTTAGGTTATATTGAGAGGTGTTTGGATCCTTTAGTTCAGTGGTTCTCCACCTTTTTGAAGTGATGTACCCTCTACAAACATTTATTTTCAGCCAAGTACCCCATAAGCAGTGTAAACACAAAGGGTACATATACCCCCTTTTGAGAACCACTGATTTAGTCTACCTCTCAGTTTATTGAATGGCTATAGATTTACATCTGCATGACCTCAAACCCAACAACTGAAAGGACACATATTATAATAGTAACTGTTACCAACAAAGATATTCACAAATGAATGACAAAAGTAAGACAACTTCCCATCTTTAAGTACTTAAAGGAAAATAAGACTAACTCAACAACATCCTCAGTTAATAGATATAATTTCTTATATGTCATCAAATAAATCTTCCATCAGTAGATCAGCCTCTAGTCTGTAGAATGTGGTGTCCTCCCTGGTGAATCTTGTACATCAGCACCAGGCTGGTCCCTGTCCAAGGTGCTGATCTGAATGCAGAGATCCAGATGTATGAGCTGTTTCACCAGCAGACAACAGGGCAGCTTCTTTTCTCCTCAACTCATCCTCTGCGATCCACCATAAGTAAATGACATGGAATGATTGTGTCAATGTCGCATTTCATGTTAAGATCTTTCTTTCTAATCTCTACACCTGTGAATATTTATTCTAAACCTTGGTTACCTAATTATCACAATTAGTGCGGTTTTCGAAGATATATTCCATTTTTTGTGTGTTGTGTGGATTTGTCTAAAACTAAACTTTGTTTTCTAATTGTTTAATTGCAATACCCAATTGTTATATCCTTGAATAGGTAGTTGGTGCTGCTCATTAGGTGGATGGAAACACCTTCTGAGATTAATAATTAATATTATTGTTCAGTTTCTGTGAATAACTACTTTTCTGTTCAGCTTTGTAATATTTATTTTTCTATGCATTTAATGGCTTCATAAGTGTGTAGTTATGGTTGTCCCAAAACAATGGGTAACTGTGTCATATTACATTACAGGTCATTTAGCTGACACTTTATCCAAAGCGACTTACATTGCATTTTTAACCCATCGTTTTTACATTTTTTGCCCGGGGAGCAATTAATGATTAGGTGCCTTGCTCAGGGACACTTCGACATGGGACATGCGCCACCGTCTACATTGAATTGTGTTTGAGCCTTGATAATAATATCCTAAGCAATGATGTTGTGTGTTTACGTATTGTCTATACCCATTGCTCATGGGGGGTAGGAGACCTCACAAAAAGCATGTCCTTTATTGCTTAAATGTTTGATTGTCTTGACATAATGCGCATGACCTCAGTCCAGAGACAAAATGTTGGCTGATTGGGGATAATTATTTAGTTATTATTGTCAAGTTGCCGGAGTCTTCCTACTTTGTTGCACTTTTCCCCAACTTGAAAGAGGGATTGAATGTTCTACGTGGAGATTTAGGTTACTGGATTCCACTCAAATTGCTGAAACGAGAGGGGGTTTAGACGCCACAAGAAAACAGGAAATATCAAAATCAGACGTAAGACGGGACACAAACACAAAATTCACCAACATGTATGACAAGAAACATAGAACACACAAGTTCCCAGCAACATCACAAGGCAAAAAATACGCTTCAAAAATGTAGTCAAGCATTTTAAAATGCAACTATTTTTAGCAAAAAAAAGCCCCGGTGCAGGACCAGCAGCAGACCGAGATAGGGTTTTAAAAAGCGGTTGGAAAGTTCCTTCTCTTACCGGCTGCCTCTCCAGACTTTGCGTAGGTAATTCAGCTTTGCACAACACTCCATCTGCCGTGGCTTATTCTTCTTCTGTGGTGTTTAACGGTGGCTTGCATCCTTTTTTGTTGCATTACCGCCATCTTCTGGCTCCCACCGCTTATACTTTCCCCATCAGCCCTGTGGCCCGCAAAAATGTATAAAGCACCTTCTTCCAAGCTTACTAGACCCCCACTCTAGTACACTGTTTGTCTCGCTTCCTTTCATCCCTTGCATGTCTTTCCTCTCTGATATAACGTGTTACAGTTTCTGGTGCCTGGCAGTGCTCACAGAGGCCAGTTGGATGCTTCCCGATCAGGTGCAGTGTGTGCAGTGTGTTTCACGGTTGCTGTGACCTATTCTTAGTCTTGCCATCGTGACTTCTTCTCTCCGGTTTCCTCCCCTGAATTTGACACTGCTCACTTTCTTCTGGATTGCGTGTAGGTGTCTCCCCCTCGTCTCTTGGTCCCATAGTTGTTGCCATACTCTGGTGATGTTTTTCTTGACGATGCCCTTTCTGTCTGCTTTAAATAGCTTAATATCTATTTGTACTTTGTTTTCCTTTAGTGCTTGTTTGGCTAGCTTATCCACCTTTCCTTGGATACCTACATGGGCGGGAGTCCATAAATAAATAATTTCAACTCCATGTCCTACTGCTCTTAAGTTCATGCCCATTATTTTATGCACCAGATCTGGTCGGGTATTGGACCTTCCTGGCTTCAGGCTTTCAAGGGCAGACATGGAGCCACTGCCAGGGCCGGCGCTAGCCATTTGGGTGCCCTAAGCACAAATGCTTGGTGGTGCCCCCCCCAACCAACCAACCAACCAACCGCCACCACCACCAAAGGAATAACAACCATTCAGAATTTCTTAGTTAGGTTCTCTTTACTCCCCAAATAACTTCTAAACATAAATAATTTACATAAACAAACATGAAAAGAAATAAATTATATAAAAGATAAAATTATAAATACCAAATACCATCACAATTACTAAAAACACATATTTGGAACTGAACATTGTAAACGCAGAAAGTATTCAAGTATATAACCGTGTAAAGTAATAATGTGCACATTTCTTCAGTAAATAATATACATAAGTACAAACAATAATAAAGTGCAAATTTTCAAATAACCATACATAAGTACAAACTGCACAGTAGAATTTACTTTACCATGGCTATAAAAGAGACCATTCTGCTATCCGATCGAACTATATTACAAACATTTTCACTACCATCAGTTGTCAAAGGCCCTACAGAGGCACACGCCTGCATTTCCTAGCAGCAAAATCAGCTACCAGGTCATCATATGACAGTTTCTGAGCCACGTCCCCATTGATGCTGATGACAGCCAGACCACTCAAACGTTCCTGCCCCATTGATGAGCGCAAGTACGTTTTGATTAGTTTGAGCTTTGAAAAGCTTCGCTCAGCAGAGGCAACTGTGACAGGGAGAGTCAGTGCAATACGAAGAGCAATCCACAGATTGGGATATACCTCTTGAAGCCGATTGTTATGCAGAAATGTCAGGATTTCCAAGGCAGATGTCTGTGGTGAAAGCTGAGGAAGGTTGATGATTTCCTGCATCTTCTCAGGTCAATCAATGTCAGCCAGTCCCTTATCCGTCAGTGTCTTGTGGACTTCCTTGCAGTGTTTCTTCAAGTCCTCCTTGGACATTCCGTTCACTTTGCTGAAGTCAAGCAGCACTCCATATTTTTCTTTGACCTGATTCATGGTCCCAAACCTCTCCTGTAGTGACATGATAGCAGAGTCCACAACACAATTGAAAAATGTGACTTCAAGCTTTTTAAGGGCATCATTGATGCTCATCAGCAGCTTCGTATGCAAAGAGCCTTTTTGTGCTCCTGAGCCTTTTCTCCTTAAGCTCTGGTTCAATATTCAGGGCCTCACAGAGTTCCTTGGCAGTTGACACAGCCTCATCAAACCCAGATTGTCTGTATTTGGAGAGAGTCTTATTGCTAACGGTAACCGAAACGATAACGGTAACATAAATGATAACAAAAACGTAAATGATACCATAAAAAAAGAAATGATAATAAAAACGGTAACGGTAACAGAAACTTCGGGCGGCCCGCGGACGAGTACTGAATACGGCCCACCGGCGATCCGTGCGGACATTATGAGCGCGAGTATATGTGGCCAGCCGGCCGCCCGTTGACCGCTAGTAACGGTCCTCACAAGAAAAAGTTTGGGGACCCCTGATTTAAAACATTGTCTTACCTGAGAGCGACGCACGAGCATCATCGCGCTGTCTCATCTTTTTCCTTTTTTCCGCCCCCGACTCTTGATGCCTTTTTGAAGCCATTTCAAAGCTGTCTGCCACATTTGAGATTTGAGGCATAATCGAACAAACCACTGGGAGGTGGGGGAGGGGGCACAGGAGGTTCCCCTTTTTCTCCACTAATTTGGTCTTGGCCTATTACTTTTGTATTGCTTTTGCATATTAACATACTTTAGACATATTTTATTTGTTATTTATACTAGAAGCCTACTGTGATGATTTTTCACGTCCCAGATTTTTTGATGCCCCCCAGGCACTTGGTGCCCTACGCGCAGCGTGTGTGTGCGGAGCGCCGGCACTGGTCACTGCAAACAAGTACTTTGCCTGGTTGTTTTGTTGTTTCTTGTAACATGGGATCGCTACAGCAGCTCCTGCTTTGTCTGTATCCGGGTCTTTAGATCCATCAGTAAACACCTGCACATGCTCTGCATATTTACTGTCTGTGTATTCATAGAACTCACACGTCAGGGTTCTTTCTTCTTACCTTATTTTGCAGCAACTCCATGTCCACCTCTGGTTCCTTAAGCAACCACACAGGAGTTATTGGCCAAATGACAGTAGGTGTTGTGTATGTGGAGGAGAGAGGACCCAAACGCAAGGGCATGTAAAGTCTGTTTTACAGTATTTCACAAATGCTAAAACACTAAACCCTATTCTCTGGACCCAATGCTCAGTGGCCTAAACCCATTTGTCGAATCAGTCACTTTGGGCAAAACCTTTAACAAGTTCAGGTAGTTAAGACACTGTTTGCAAATCTCTTCCACTCTTTTTGAAAAACTCTAAACACATTCTCACTCACTAAACCATATTTTGCACTGTTGCAAAATGGTATATACATGTGGCAAAAGTTAAACAACTACAACACAGCTGTCATCGTTTACACACAACAACTCTAAATTGTTCACACTTGTTTCTAATGATGTGATCAAATCAGTTGTCTAGAATATAAGCCAGTTGAGAGTAGACAGGTTGCCCAGGTACGTTGAATGTTGATAACAACAATGGATGGACACAATGTGAGAGGCAGAGGAGGAAGAGGAAGAGTTTGTGTAAGAGGTGGTGGGCAAAGAGGAGGAGTACAAGGATGACGAAGAGCAAGGCAAAGAATAGTCATTTCAGATCAAATTCGGGCAACTGTGATAGACCATGTTCTTGTTCATGGAAAGACAATGAGGGAAGCAGGACAAAGAGTACAACCCAATTTGAGCAGATTCTCTGTGGCCACCATGATCAGGACCTTCAGGGAAGAGAACAGGTAAATGTATTGTTTTTCTCATTTCTGCGACTAAAATTTTACTGTATACATTTGATACAGTACATCAGTTTTTGACAAGAGAAGGGACTGGGGAGAAAAGAAAAAAAAGATTTACAATACATGTCCATTTCTATTGTTACTGTATGTATACATTGCCCGTGTCCTCCATCGCAACAGGGTACGCATGAAGCGGGTGTACAGAGTACCCTTTGAGCGCAATTCAGAAAGGGTCAAAGATCTACGATATCAGTATGTGCAAGTAGGTTTAGCCTACACTTTCAGCACTCACTGCAGTACACGTTTCTAACCTACCGTTATTGTCCTATACTGTTACTGTAACTGCACTATATCTTAGTGCATGTAAATCAGGAGTGCATATAAATACACCTTTGCAGAAATATGTCTAACACTTACTAAACTATTTATCTCTTTTACCTATAGAGGGTATTTGAAATGGATTCTATGGAAAGGCCCCATGAATACATTTCTGTAGATGAAGCAGGGTTCAATCTGCCGAAGACGAGAAGTAGAGGCCAGAACATAATTGGCCAACGTGCCATTGTGGAAGTCCCTGGCCAGCGTGGTGGCAATGTCACCCTATGTGCAGCCATAAGCAATGGGGGGGTTCTCCACCATCATGCAACCCTGGGTCCATATAACACTGATCATCTTCTTACATTTCTGGGTGGTCTTCGGGATGTTTGGTTTGAACGTGAGCAGCAGGATCATCAGCAGGCAGTGCATCCTGTCTATGTTGTGGTTTGGGACAATGTCAGCTTTCACCGTAGTGTCAGAGTACGTGAGTGGTTCAACATCAACCAGCAATTCTTAAACGTTTGCCTTCCACCATGCAGCCCTTTCCTCAACCCAATAGAAGAGTTTTTCTCTGTGTGGCGATGGAAGGTCTATGACCGTAACCCGTATACAAGGGTACATCTTTTACAGGCAATTGAATTGGCCTGTGGTGACATGGGTGTGGAGAGTTGTCAAGCCTGGATCCGGCACACGAGAGGGTTCCTCCCCCGTTGCCTAGGAAGGGACAACATTGCTTGTGATGTGGCCGAAGTCCTCTGGCAGCCCAAAGACAGGATTCTGAGGCAGAATAAGTCTCATTGATTTTGATTTTGCAATACAGTAACACAATATTTTGTGTAGTACGCTTTTCATTTAGAGTTGTCTGTTCTTTGGGCTTACTGAGTTGTGAATTATTTTATTTATTTTATGGCAAAATTATTTTCTATATGCAATAAACATTTTTTCTCTAACTACATGCCCTGGACGCCGTGTTCTCAGTTTTTTGATGTAATGTCTAATGAAAGCCGATGTGTTTATATATTGACTGGCTGGGTTTATGTTTTGAAAGCATAGTTTGATTCTGAGCAAAGTTCAAATGGTTTTGAGGCAAGTGTTTGATTTTGCCACAAGAATCCGTTGTTTTGTGAATGTAGTTTAAAGACTGGGTTTTGTGTTTAAAGTTTTGAGAATCTGGGTGAGGGTTTCAAGAAATGTGTCTTAGCAATTGTGAAATACTGTGATCAACTTAGAATGTCCAAGGCCAAATGGAACTAAAGTAGCCACAAGGTGGTCTCAAAAACAAAATGGCACTAAAGGCTTAACAGAAGGTGCGGGCGCTGGGCCGGTTACGGAGAATCCCGGGGAGAGCAGGGACGGATTCCAGGGAGAGGGAAGAGCGCTCCAGTCAGCAGGACATCCTCGTCAAACAGGAGACTGGGTGGAACAGAGGTTAGGACTCGGATAACAAAGTACAGCACAAACCGTCAGGACACGGCAGGCGATACGGGCCGGGACAGCACAGGTACGTCAGGTGCGTAGTTAATACTCTGGCAGAGAACAAGGGGAAGAGGCAGGCTAGAAATAGAGCATCTAATTGCAGAAGGTAGGAACAGGTGAGGGGAAGAGAGGCTGACGAGATGAGAAGCGCGTGTGTGTGTGTGTGTGTGTGTGTGTGTGTGTGAAGTGAAGAAAGGGTTGGAAAAGAAAAGGGGAGGATACCCGGTTCATGACAGTAGGGATAAGCTCTATCAGCTACTCCTAAACTTTTTGCTGCTGCTCCTCCTATTCATCCAAAACTCATCCAAAAATTCATTGTCTTTGGTCCTTTGTGCCTTTCCCAGCATGCCTGTACCACTTTTTTAGCAGGGTGATCTTCTTTATGACCTCTCAGGTTTATCCAATAATTAACCATCAGCTGCTTTCTGCGATGACACAATGGCGTTTCTCAAGTCTCTACTTGGATGGAGATGTTCTTGCTGCACCGATACAAATTCTCAGGGTCCTGGTCTGGTCTAACATCTAGTTGTTTAAGTGCGGTTTCTGATGCTGACCCATATGCTATACACCCATAATCTAGTCTGCACTTTAGCGCTTTGTACATGTGAATCATGGCCGCGACCTCTGCTCCCCAAGCCGTTCCCACCAGACATCTTAATATATTTATAACTTTTTTGCACTTATTACTAACATTTTTTATGTGGTTTTTCCATGTTAATCTGTTGTCAAACTGAACTCCTAAAAACCGAAACGACTCTACTATTTCTAACTTCTTTCCATAAAGATTCAGCTGGTAGTTTCCCCTTTTCCTCCGTCTAGAATAGACCACTTTCGTTTTTTCAGAGAACCTAAATCCCCATTCCTTCCCCCATAATTCAACTTGTTTTATCCCTCCTTGTATTTTTCCTACACTATGTTCCAAGTTTCTGCCTCTTTTCCATAAGTCCCCATCATCTGCAAATAGTGACCTTCCCACATCTGTTGAGACCTTTCCAAAGATGTCGTTTATTGCTATGGAAAATAATGGAGGACTTACCACACTCCCTTGCGGTGTCCCATTTTCTATTTCATATTTCCTGGACTTTTCCGTTCCTATTCTTACCTGGATTATTCTTTTACTTAAAAACTCCCATGCCCAATTAAAGAGGTTCCCCTTAATTCCCATTAGATGCATTTTAATCAAAAGACCTTCCCTCCAAAGCATATCATATGCCTTTTCTACATCAAAAACACTGCCGCCACATTTCCTTTATTAGCCTGTGCCTTTCTTACCTCGTCTTCTAGGCATAGGATTGAATCCAAGGTTCCCCTACCTTTCCTGAAACCCCTCTGGCACCCCACTAACATCTGTTTTTTCACCACATAGTACATTAATCTCTCATTTACCATCCGTTCCATAAGTTTACATAAATGTGATGTTAAGGCAATTGGTCTGTAATTTGCTGGGTCACTTGCATCTTTTAAGGAAGCCGGGGCTTCCTTAAAGGGACAATCACCGCCTCCTTCCACCTTGCTGGTATGCTACCTTCCTCCCTCACCTTGTTGTATAACGTTAGTAACTTATTCAGCCCCTCTCCACTTAGATGCTTCACCATAATATACCATATTTCATCATTTCCTGGGGCCGTCACTCTAGTTTTGGCAACTGCTCATTTTAACTCCCCTATTGAAAACGGTACATTCAATTCATCCCCATTATTCTCCTTCATCCTCAATGCCTCCCTATTTCTATCTCTTGTTTCCTCTCTAGTTCATTTTCCTTCATCACAGATTGTTATTGCTGTGTATCTTTACAAATGTATTGGCCGATGTCTCAGCTTTCTGTTTATTAGTCACCGCTACCTCTTCTCCATCTTTTAGCGCAGGATAGCTCCACTCTTTGTTCCCTCCCATCTTTCTAATCATTCCCCACACTTCTCCTATACTGGGTTGTATTTCCGACTGTGTCACAAAACTTCCTCCGGTACGTCCTTTTTGCCTGCCTCACTGTCTTTCTCACTACTGCCTGCGCCTTTTTAAATTGTATCATATATTGATAGTTATGAGTTCATTAACTTGGGGTCGTCGTGGCGCAGGGGGGAGAGCGGGTGCGCTGGGAACCGCAAGGTTGGTGGTTCGAGTCCTGGCTGCCCTCCGTCTCAAGTTGAAGTGTCCCTGAGCAAGACACCTCTAATTGCTCCCCGGGTAAAATGTAAAAAGCCATGGGTTTAAAGTGTAATGTAAGTCGCTTTGGATAAAAGCGTCTGCTAAATGACCTGTAATGTAACTTAAATGCCCCGTTTATCTTTCTAATGGCCTCTTTACACGTATTGCTCCACCATGGCACCGCTTGCACTGCTTTATTTTCCATTACATTTTGGGATAGACTCCAGTGCCACTGCCCTGATGCCTTCTGTTATCCTCTCATTTAGGGATTCTACAGGCATATCATCATTAATCCTCTTCAGGTGCCCTTCGCTCTTTTCCTTAAACCTCTCCCAGTTTTCTTTCCCAAAAACCCATTTTCCTCACCGGTCTTCTTTTGTTACTGGTGTATGATTATCTATTTTACAGAATATCTGGTAGTGATCACTTCCTATGGTGCCTACATGATACACCTTCCATTCACACCCTGCTGCAATGTTATTTGACACTAGTGTGAGATCTAGTGCCGACTCCTTTCCTGTGCTGAAATTTATCCTTGTATTACTCCCATCATTTAGGCAGACTAAGTTTCTTGCATCCAATAGTCCTTCTATGGTTTGGCCATTTCCATCGGTACTTCCACTCCCCCATAGCGAGTTGTGGGCATTGAAGTCCCCACACCATACTATATTTGTCCGATCTTGCCCTTCTATTGCTTCCAATTCTCTTAGCTCTAGCTTTAAACATGAGTTATAATAATTCACTACCACGAATTCTTTCCTGTTAATCCACACTTCTACTACGACATACTCCATTTCTTGTCCTACGCCCACTATTCTATGGGGAATACCTTGTTTTATAAAAGTAACACAGCCACCCCCTTGCCCTTCTTTCCTATCTCATCTAATTGCTACATACCCATGTATTAAAAATTCCAAGCTTGGCTTTAGCCATGATTCTTGTATGCACAAAACATCTGGTTTCTCCCTTCTGCTATCTATACATTTCTTAAACTCTTGTCCATTGGAAATTAAACTTCTTGCATTCCATTGAAGTATTAGCATGGTAATCACCCAATACATGACTGCTGGCTTGCCTGAATACTAAGACTGTCTCTCACTTTCTCCCATTTTAACCCCATCATATCAAGATGATGTATTGCTGCTTTAACTATTATTTGAATCCTTTCGGTTTTTGACTTAACCTCGACAGTTGCATTTATCACCCCTGCTATGAACGTGACCAGCTTCTCCTTTTCTGCCCATACCCTGATTCCATTATTTCTTTCTGTCTCCACTGTCACTTGGGCTTCATTGATACGCTATTCTGTCTGCTTCTCCTGCCTCACCACTTTAGCTGCTTCTGCATACGACGCAATTTCTTTCCTTCTTGTTTGTTGGACTTCCACCTCTCGTCTCATTGCTTCACATCCCCAATATGCAACACTATGCTTACCCCCACAGTAAAAAAAACAACTAAAAAAAAGCGGGCGGTGTTGTAGGGGCCAAGGGTAGCACGGTGATGGATGACGCCGTGGTGGGTAATCGCTGCACACATTGTGATGTTCCCTCCGCGCTGGCCAGGGACAACAATGGCACGCTGGCCGATGATATTCCTTCCCCTCTTTCGTCTTTGTGAGGTTGAACCCAACCGCATCAATGAAGATGAACTGGTGCTCCAGTCTATGGGAAATAGACAATAAAGCTGAATAGTGTGTAAATGGTCTGCTCCAGGAAATAACAGAGGGAGTTGGTAAAATGTTATTTTTTCTTTCTGCACTGTTGTTTATGCTGAATCCCATTACCATACTAGACTTATAAAAACCTCATGTTTTGCGCGGCGCGTGTCTCGCGTTTGTCGGTCGAGCTCGTATGAAGATTTGTGTCTTTAGAGCAAATTTCTTGCATTGAAAACAAAAATCAAGTTTACTTATGAAACTAGAATTTTTGGCTACTAAACAAAAACTTTTTCTCTCAAAAAAGTTTTGGTCTAAAAAAAAAGCTTTGTCTGGGAGCAAAAGCTTTTGCAATCCAAGTTTGTACGTAGTGGGCGGAGCTTATGCCGCTGAATGAACCAGGAGCTTCTATTGGTGGTTCGACTGGGCGCTAGGTGTCTGCTTCCACCATTAAACACTGACGGGAGGCGACTGTCACGAGCGATACGGAGGAAAGTTGACTTATTTGTATTTTGTCAAAATTGTTTTAAATGCAGCAGCAATTATTTTTGTTTTCATGTTGTCAATGTTGTGGAGCAAAAGTTTTTGTTTTGCAGCCAGTTTCAAGGGCAAAACTAACAAATAGTTTATTCTCAGTTTATATTGTGGCAAGCCCATGGGTATTCAGAAACCTTTATATAATATGTGTGTAAAATGTTTGTTGACTGGTGATTCACATTTTTCAGACAGGACTAAAGATGAAGAGGACATTATGCAACCTGTCCTGAAGGTCGTGGTCATCAATGAAGGTACAACAAAGAAAGATCTGTTGATCGTCATCGAGGGAAAGAAGTGTGGCAAAGGCGTGCCTTCTTCTTATGGCCTTCACTTATGCAATGAACTGGGGTCTTTCTGAAGGTGGATGTGTCAAAGATGGCTCCCAGTCAGGACCTTGCACAGCAAACCTTTAGTATAACTATACAACTACCTGTCTGACAATGAATACTGAATTGTTGCAAAAGCCAACTCATGTTATTGGTGATGCTTGTGTTTTGTTGATGCAATTTTGCACTTTTATGGTTAATTGAAAATTGTATCTTTCTAAGGATCTTGTGTTTGTCAGTGTGATCTCTGTTAAATGTTCTTGAATGTTTTGAACCACTGGCAACCACTTTTTATATCTGTATTGGTTGTATGTATCTATATAAGTCAGATGACAAATAAAAGAAGAAGCTCATTTCATGTCTTGTTGAAGCCTTATGTTAAGATCGTTTTATTAAATATCATTTTATTAAATAGAAGTAGCCCAGATTAAAAAATGCAAAAATGATTATATTTGAATAGTGGTAAATAGACAACATATCGTAAAGTACAGCAAAGCCAATTAAATAACACTGAAACATCTAGTGATTTTTACTTGGGTTTTGTAGATGCCCTTCTTCTTTCCCTTGTACTTTTTGTTATGTATGTTATGTTCATTAATGTGTGTCAATATGTCCACAGCAAAATGACGTTGACCTGGGAAAAATGGTCAGCTTTCCCAATGAGCTCCCACACTTCAGCATCCGTTTCCTCAAGGAATTGATACATTGACGAGGCCGCAGTCCCCTCTGTCGTATGAAGTTGACGAGTTTTACAACTGGCTCACTACGTGATCAAGCTTGAATATACACAGTGCTTCCTGATGGAGTATGCAGTGTGTCCTCTTTTACCTTATCCTGGATTCATTTCAGCGGCCCAACTTATTTTTCTCTTAAGTTTGGCATTCGTCAGTGGTGAAATTGGCAAGTTTACACCAAGGTAGCTTTAGATTCTAAATGGCACCGGACACCCTGTCATACAAGTTTTCTCCTCGTTTTGTGCCTTTTTAGATATTCCGTGGTCAAACATTCCTTTTACCTCTAAATTGTCATTAATCCCTCTGATAAAGACGAAGAGTTGACAGTGTCTTTAACATCATTACTTTCGTCCAGTGCTAGCACTGGAGTTCCACACGGCGAGTCACTGTCATGCGTGATGAACCTTTCCAATTTATTTTACATCACAAGTCATTCAGCTGACGCATTATCCAAAGCGACAATAAGTGTATTTCAACCACAAGGATACAAACCCAGAAGAACCAGAAACAAGAAAGTGCAATTTCATCAAATAAGCTACTTTACAACTTGCTATAGATAAGAGCCGTTATAAGTAAAATTAATGGGTTACAATTTGTTTTGTGTTTTTTAGTCAAGGTCGTTTTGCTCTCTGGACACAGGACACTTGCTGCCTCCCCCATGCATTCTTTCAAAAACTCCCCTTTGGAGAAAAGTTTGCTGGCCTTTGCTAGTTGGAATGCTAGTAAATAACTTGCCTTGGTGTTGACCCTTGAATAGCAGTTTGTCGGGAAAAAGTATTTTGCAGAGTCTATAAATGGGTTGAAAACCTCTGCAAAGTAGCCGTCCGTTCTTGCGTTGACTGGTCGCTGGCGTGCTTGGTGGGAAAGTGGCGGCTGATGTTATATTCTTTGAAAAACGCAACCGTTTCTTGGCAAATAAGACATACAGCCTTTGATCGCAGTTTGGTGAAAAAATATTCAGCTGTCCACTCCTCATTGAACACTCGGCACTCACTGTTGACTTTTCTTTTATTGGTACACTGATTGTTACTGAAGGTGTCAGGCGGGCAAGGCAGGACCCGATGCAGAGTTTTTGAAAAACAAAAGTCAAAAATTCGAAATCAAAAAATGCGAAGGGGCAAAAACGCAGGCGGGGACTGGGAACAAGACACCACAGGAACCACGAACATGCAAACACTACATCCGACATTCAACAATGATGCGCCGGGGACCGCAAAGTTGGTGGTTTGATCCTTGGCTGCTCCCTGTCCCATGTCGAAGTGTCTCTGAGCAAGACACCCAACCCCTAATTGCTCCCCGGCCCCAATAAAAAGAAGCAAAAAGCCATGGGTTAAAAATCCAATGTAAGTCGCTTTGGATAAAAGCGTCAGCTAAATGTAATGTAATGTGTCTGGAGGCTAAATGAATGCAGTCTACTATAATTTGGACAATGTTGTACCAATATTCAACGGGTCTGATATAAAAGCCCATATATGGCTTTCGGGCCATTGTTTGCCCATGTCTGCTCTACCATCTTGACTTTAGGAAAGTGATTCTGTAAACAGCTTTGTTTGCTACATACTCATTTATATGCATTGAAGCAATACTACGATACTGCTGCCTGACTACACCTAACCCCAAAACAATCTCTTCAAAGTACACCAAGATACACCGACATAAATACAATGTACATTTGTCAGCCAGCAGATGCTATCTTGATCTTGAAATTGTATTTAGCCAAACAATAATTGCTATCTCAATGAAAGTCATTTTTCAGCCGGGGTATAATGAGACAGTGGAAAGTCTAATAACCCTTGCGTCTGACTAGATGTCAAGAAAGTGTAGTTCAGTGTGGCTGTGAAGCAACAAGGCTGACACGCCTTTTGCAGCAGCACAATGACTGTAATCCTGCGGGGTAATCGTCCTTTTCTCCCTCTGACGCATTACTCATCCAGGAACGTTGCCAACACAGGAGTCACAATACATGAAAACGGGCTTTCTCATCTCTTGCCCCCTCTGTTTTATCAGCAGTCACATTATCACTTTCTTACTCATGCATCCCAACTCTGCCACAAATAATCTACTTTCTACCCTTCCTTCGTCTCTTGATTATTTCTGTCCTCTTACATCAACAAGTCCACTTGGTACACGTCGAGTGGGCCACTATGCGAGCAGCAAAGAAAATTGCGTAAATCCAAACACCCTGACAAGTGGTTTGCTTATCAATCTATCCTTTCCTCTTTCTTCTGCTTCTATTTTTCAACTAAACCACTATTCAATCCTAATTCTTTAACTCAAAAAAACTGTTCACCATCTTTTCCAACCTCTTTGATCCCCCCCAGTTCTCCTCCTCCCTTCACCCTTCTACCAATCCACTCTGTCAACTATAGATACAAAGATACTACAAAGATAGTCAAAAGTTTTGGAACTTCTTATTCAATGTTTTTGCTTTATTTTCTCACTCAACAGGTGTGCCTAGGAAAGAGTTCATTTACAGAATGTATTGCCTTCTTAATGACTTTAAGACCATCAGTTGTGTTGTACAGGGTTTGAGATTTTTGGTTCCAGTCGCTGTGTCTTTGTAAGATGCGGATAAGGTATGCGGATGGTTTCTATATGTGTGGTTCCTGTTAAATTACATCACATGTCATTTAGCTGATGCTTTTATCCAAAGCGACTTACAATAACTGCATTTCAACCATAGGGATACAAACTCAGGAACTCTGTGTGAATTTTCTTGGGAACCCTGTGACCTAAATTTGAAGCCTCCACTATTATACTGTCACAATATTACAGAGACCACAAAATGAATATACATAATATATGTACAATTTGGATATCAGCTCTGGGAGTCATCCTTTTAATTGTTGCAGCAGAAGAAATGTTTATGAAGCTACTGCCGTCTGCTCCCCAGGCTCAACAGGAGACCCAGAAGGCAGCTCTGCGGTATGAGAGGGCCGTGTCCATGCACACTGCTGCCAGAGAGATGGTGTATGTGGCGGAGCAGGGCCTCTTAGGGGACAGGAACACCATGGACCCAACCTGGCAGGAAATGCTGAACCACGCCACGGCTAAGGTACACACCCAGCAGGCACGTGCACAGATGGACCCATAACGGTGCTCAAGCACTTGCCCTTTTGCCCTGGACAGTGCCACTTCTGCTTGAGCCCAATTTTTTTCTTCATTCATCAATAAGAATACAAATGACTGTCTGTCATCAATTCCTCCCTATATGTGTTTTGATATTTGGCGGGGCATTTATTTGAGTTCTTGTGGAATTTTGCCCCAACATGCGCTCACAAGCCCCGCCCCTCCCTCCAACCAAAAGCCAAAAGGCTGCAGCATCGCACACAGGTACGCACACCCCCGACGTTGTTTGGTGATCCACAACATTAGCACAGCTGAAAACATTTCCTCGGAATTGGTCCAACGTTTCCTAAAACATAAACAAGCAAAAAACACAAAAATCGGTGATTTCAAAGCCTTATCCAGCTGTTTACTGATGTTTGTCATGTTCAATAAAGAGGGAGAGGGAGAGAGATACAAGCAGGCAGTTTTACTGTTCTACAAATTAGACAAGTTTACTGGTAATTTAATTATTGAAATGAAAGGTAGGTCTTAAGTTGAGCTACATGACAGTCTGGTGAGGTATATTGTGGCACATACCTGTGGTATACATATTATTAGTAATGATGCTCATGCTTAAAAAACAAACATGTGTGTTGTCAGCTTTATGGAGAGTATGTAAGTCACTCTTGATTATTATGCATAACAAAATTTGCAGCATAATTCCAAGAATTCTTATTTATAGTAGCAACACCCTCGAACTGTAACATGATAAAGTACAACCTCTCGTACCTTATTGCTTAAGTACAATATGGCCTTGTTTTGCCTGTTTTGGCCTGTTATTCATTTATTTATTCAATTTGAGTTAGTTTGTTAACAAAAATAAATATCTAAATTTGAAAATATCCTACTGTGTTTTTTATTTAATTATTTTTTTTAATTTCATGAATCATTTTTGCGATGGGTGCCCTTTTGTTTTGGTTTAAGCCCGTGCCCCCCCCCAAAAAAGAAAAAGACTTCTGGACCATGGGTTTCTGTTTTGATGTAAAACAGGCAAACAAGCGGGCGATTTTTGAGACCTCTATTTATAGATTTACCTGAAAATATTTTGAGTGAATTTTAAAATGGTTGAGTACCATTGCTTATTTGATACATTTGTCGTCTTTGTTTATCACTAACATCTGGAATTTGACAACAGAGAGATCAAGGGATGTGGTCACAGAGAGGACTTAAACAGCACTGGAAAACTTGTACCTTATCCTAGGTTCATTTCAGCGGCCCAACGTATTTTTCTGTTAAGTTTGGAGTTCCATCTTTTGTGAAATTGGCAAGTTTACACCAAGGTGGCTTTAGCTTTTCAATGACACTGTGTCATTGTCAAGGATGTAGGTCCTCGGGGCGCAGAGACAGCACGACACGGCAGGGTTGATTGCAATATAATAGATCTTTATTTTAAGTTTTCACACACACAGAGCAGTGAGGTCTCCGCGTCTTCCTCGTCTCTCTCAGTTGTCGCCGCTCTCACTGCTCTTAAAAAGATATGAACACAAAGTTATGCCAATTGCTCCCACCTGGCACCGTTCCCTGAGCCACTCTCCCGCTGCAGACGAGCCAAAACCACGCCCGCCACCACAGTCATCTTTAGAGATTTCATGGTGAAAAATTCCTCGTCTCAAAATAGTCATTAATCCCTCTGATAAAAACGAGGAGTCGACAGTGTCATTACTTCCGTCCAGTGCTAAGTGGAATGTCTCTGCTTTTTTGTTTAACTCTTGAGCTGAGCTGCGTGATGAACTTTTCCAAATTATTTTTACATTACATGTCATTTAGCTGACGCTTTTATCCAAAGCGACTTACAATAAGTGTATTTCAACCATAAGGATACAAACCCAGAAGAACAAGAAACCGGAGAATGTAATGGGACCTGTATTTTACTGAATGCTTATAAAATAATAATCGCTGAACCTTGTTTCAGTAATGTATTAGGTGTAAACAACTTTTACTGAGCATGAATTTACCATAGTGTAATTGAATGGAATATCTGTAGCCTATGTAAATTTTCTGGATAAGATGACGTAGATCAGGCTTTTTCGGTTCCCCGAAGCAGGTTTGGCTAAATCACCATAGCAACACATCCCAAAACTTGAACCTGCCCCGCTGCAAGTTTATTTGAGCTGCTGGATTAGTTCGCCACTCCCCCAGAAAAAAAGGGCAGCTCTTCCTCATTGATGAAGGAGCGACATCAGTTAGATTACCGTTTTATAGGGAGAGTTCTCAGAGATCAAAGACCCATTAAGACATCGTGATGACGTCCTGTACGAGCGCTATAGATGCTGAAGACAGGAATCATTTATTTACAAGATTTCCTCAAGCCACAACTTTACGTGATGAACACCTAGCCGAGCATCCACTGTCACGCAGACTGTCTCACACAGTCTCTCATAGTGTCGCACACACTCACACATTGTCTCTATACTGTCAGAAATCTTTCTCACACACTGTACATGTTGTACAGTGTTGCGATACAGGTGACGGTTCCTCTCTGGGAACCGTCACCTTATCGTGGTGGAGAGGTTTGTGTGTCCCTATGAACCTGAGGGCTGTGTTGTCGGGAGCCTTGTGCTCCTGGTAGGGTTACCCTTGGCAAAGTGGTCTCAGGCGAGGGGCCAGACTAAGAATGGTTCAAAGACCCCCATGAAAGAACGGAAGAGGGAAGGAGTTACCCGGCCCGGAGGAAGCCCGGGGCCCCCATTTGGAGCCAGGCCCAGATGGAGGGCCCGACAGCGGCGTCTGGTGGCCGGGTTTACCGCGAGCCCGGCCGGGCACAGCCCGAAGGAGTGACGCGGCAGCCCAACACTCTACCCCCATGGGCTCACCACCTGTGGAGGAAACCGATGGGGTCGGTGCGCTGCTACAAGGGTGGCAGTGACAGTGGGGGTCTAGATGGAACAGACCTGGGCGGCAGATGCTGGCTCTGGGGACGTGGAACGTAACCTCTCTGGGGGAAGGAGCCGGGCTTGTGCGGGAGGTGGAGCGTTATCAGTTGGATCTGGTGGGGCTTACCTCTACGCACAGCTTCGGCTCTGGAACCACACTCCTGGATAGGGGGTGGACTCTATTCTACTCCGGAGTGGCCCATGGTGTGAGGCGCCAGGCGGGTGTGGGGATACTCATAAGTCCCCGGCTGAGTGCTGCTACATTGGAGTTTACCCCAGTGGACAAAAGGGTCGCCTCCCCTCGCCTTCGGTGTGGTGGGGGAAAACTCTGACTGTTGTCTGTGCATATGCACCAAACAGCAGCTCAGAGTATTCGGCCTTTTGGAGACCCTGAATGGAGTCCTGCATGGGGCTCCAGTAGGGGACTCCATAGTCCTACTGGGAGACTTCAATGGCCACGTGGGCGACGATGGAGATAACTGGAGAGGCGTGATTGGGAGGAATGGCCTCCCTGATCTGAACCCGAGCGGGTGTTTGTTACTGGACTTCTGTGCCAGTCACGGATTGTCCATAACAAACACCATGTTCGAGAACATAAGGATGTTCATAAGTGTACGTGGTACCAGAGCACCCTAGGCCAAAGATCAATGATCGATTTTGTAATCGTATCGTCTGATCTGAGGCCGCATGTTCTGGACACTCGGGTAAAGAGAGGGGCAGAGCTGTCAACTGATCACCATCTGGTTGTGAGCTGGGTCAGAGGATGGGGGAAGACTCGGGACAGACCCGGTAAACCCAAGCGTGTAGTGAGGGTGAACTGGGAACGTCTGGGAGGCCCCGGTCCAAAAGATTTTCAACTCACACCTCCGGCGGAGCTTCTCTCACATTCCTGTGGAGGTAGGGGACATTGAACCAGAGTGGTCTATGTTCAAAACCTCCATTGCTGAAGCCGCGGCGGTGAGTTGTGGCCTCAAGGTCTTAGGTGCATCAAGGGGCGGTAACCCTCGAACTCCGTGGTGGACACCGGTGGTCAGGAAGCCGTCCGACTGAAGAAGGAGGCCTTCCGGGTTATGATATCCGGTGGGACTCCAGAGGCAGTGTGCAGTTCTGCATGGAGGCAAAGCAGCGAGTATGGGAGGAGTTCAGTGATGATCCCCTCCTTCCTGGTAGTAAAGCCCTGGAGGAGGGGCGGTGGATTTGAGGAACATCGCCCTCTTTTGGTGGAGGCGGAGCTGGAGGCGGAGGAGGGATCATCGCCTGGTGGAAGTCACTGAGGTAGTCAAACAACTCCGCAGTGGCAAAGCCCCGGGATTGATGAGATCCGTCCAGAGATGCTAAAAGCAATGGGTGTTGGGGGTTGTCTTGGATGACACGCCTCTTCAACATTGCGTGGAAGTCTGGGACAGTGCCAAAAGAGTGGCAGATCGGGGTGGTGGTACCCCTCTTCAAAAGGGGACCAGAGAGTGTGTGCCAATTACAGGGTATCACACTACTCAGCCTCCCGGGTAAAGTCTACTCTAAGGTGCTGGAAAGGAGGGTTCGGCCGATAGTCGAACCAAGGATTGAAGAGGAACAATGCGGTTTCGTCCTGGTCGTGGAACAACGGACCAGCTCTTCACTCTTTCCAGGATCATAGAGGGGCTTGGGAGTATGCTCAACCAGTCTACATGTGTTTTGTGGACTTGGAGAAGGCGTATGACCGGGTCCCCCGAGAGATACTGTGGGAGGTGCTGCGGGAGTACGGGGTGAAGGGGTCCTTGCTTGGGGCCATCCAATCCTTGTACGCCCAAAGCGAGAGCTGTGTTCGGGTGCTCGGCAGTAAGTCAAGGCGTTTCCGGTGGGGGTTGGCCTTCGCCAGGGCTGCGCCTTGTCATCAATCTTGTTTGTGGTCTTCATGGACAGGATATCGAGGCGTAGTCGGGGGGAGGAGGGTCTCCAGTTCGGGGGGCTGCGGATCTCATCGCTGCTTTTTGCAGATGATGTGGTCCTGATGGCATCTTCCGTCGGAGCCGGAAGGCAAAGCTCTCGATCTACCGGTCAATCTTCGTTCCTACCCTCACCTATGGTCATGAAGGATGGGTCATGACCGAAAGAACTAGGTCACGGGTACAAGCGGCCGAAATGGGTTTCCTCAGGAGAGTGGCTGGCGTCTCCCTTAGGGATAGGGTGAGAAGCTCAGCCATTCGCGAGGAGCTCGGAGTAGAGCCGCTGCTCCTTTGCGTCGAAAGGAGCCAGTTGAGGTGGTTTGGGCATCTGGTGAGGATGCCCCCTGGGCGCCTCCCTAGGGAGGTGTTTCAGGCACGGCCAGCTGGGAAGAGGCCCCGGGGAAGACCCAGGACTAGGTGGAGAGATTATATCTCTGCACTGGCCTGGGAACGCCTTGGGATCCCCCAGTCAGAGCTGGTAGATGTGGCCCGGGAAAGGGAAGTTTGGGGTCCCCTGCTGGAGCTGTTGCCCCCGCGACCCGACCCCGGATAAGCGGTTGAAGATGGATGGATGGATGGATGGACACTGTACATGTTGTACAGTGTTGCGATACAGAGAACATCTGGAAAGCCGCTGCATGTCGTGTTCTTCATAAAGTTGTGCGTTATTTGCCATGATTATTTGATACAAACACAAACAAACGGTCGGCATACTTGAGCTGGATGTATTAATGCAAGCGTACGGCCAGTATGACCCCGTAATTAGAAAAAAAAAGCAACACCACTACTGAAGCAAAAGACAAAGAGAAACGGCGTAAGTTACAATATAGTGTTGTCAGTTAATATTTAATGTACAAACTAATCAGAATCCATACGTTTTACTAATTCCCAGTTTTTACACTTCGTTAGAATGCACTACACACAGGCTTGAAATACACACCCATGTTCATATTTAATCACAAGAATAATATCGCTGGTAAAAACTGGTACAATGGTATTGAACCTATGTGTTTTATTCAGGTGCATCCTGTCAAACTCTTTAATGGCTTCACTGGTTTGTGTCCAGGAAACAAAAACGTTTAAAAGATGTTTCAGAGCGACGCACACGTTTCTCACGACTCTGCATACAGCAGCTTTACTAATATTATAATGTAGGAAACTGACGTTTGCCGAAAAAGTAATACACTACACAAAGAATGTGCTCGTATGTGAGAGCATGTCCAAGATGAGTGACGTTAGTTCTATGAGGACGGGTGAAGCCATGTACATATTTGATGGACTGAAGAAAAACAATACCATTCAAACAAGTAGTTATCTGGAAAAGACAATATATCTAATCGGGCCTCAATATTCTCCCGACGTGTTTAAAACCCTGCGAAGTAAAAGCGCTTCAACAGGATCGTCCAGAAAAGGACGTGACATGTTCGAGAAAACACTTTAGTCGTTAACCTACCTGATGAATGAATGAGGAAATGAAAGCGCGCTGTGTGATTGGCTGGACTGCTGTCAGAGGGAGGAGACTGAAAGAAACTCAAGGTTTATTGAAGAGAACCTGCTCCCGACCAGGTTAGGTTCACAGGCTGTTACCATGGTGACTGATGTTGTGGAATATTTCAATAAACTAGTTCGGGAGAAGAGAATTAAAATTAGTTTTATCTGATAAAAAGTCTTGATGAATGATCAAAGTTGCAAAAAGTCCATTTATTGCTTGCAAGCAGGTTGTCACATACACAAGCACTTATGACAGTGCTCTGTGGAGATGGCGTCCACACACACACACTCCCTTCTCAGGACACAGCTGCCAATTAAAAGTTTTGTATCATCGTGCTCTTGCCACGTCAGGGTCAAATACAGACACAGACAAGCCAGAGTTTCCCTCATCTCAGGGTTAACAAACTTTCCACTAAACGGACCCCTGGTTCAAACTAACAAGACTGTTTGAGCTGGATAATGGGACATTTGTTATGGTGAGGTAGATGGGCGTGGGCCCATCTACCTCACCTAGGAGTCACAGTGAGGTTCTTCCGACCATAGGAGTCACAGTGAGGTTCTTCCGACTTGAAAATAAAGAGTTTATTGAGACTTATACACATGATGTGGCGCACAGGGCCGGGTTGAGTCTGGAGGGAAGACTGGCCTCGGAGAGCCCGCGGGTAGGAATCCTCGAGCACTTATCCAGAAGCCTCTGGAGGACCTGGCGTAGATGAAGCAGATGTTCCGAGAGGTCACGAGACAAAATGTCATCAAGGTATACAAAGGCAAACGGTTCAAAAAAAATCTCTCATCACATCGTTCACTAACGCTTGGAAGACTGCAGGAGCGTTTGTCAGCCCGAAAGGCATTACCAGGTATTCGAAGTGGCCCAGTGATGTGTTGAACGCCATCTTCCATTCATCTTCACCGCAAATTCGTACCAGGTGGTATGCGTTCCTTAGGTCCAGCTTGCTGATGATGGTGGCTCCCTGTAGGTGTTCGAAGGCAAAGCTGATTAGCAGCAGAGGATACTTATTCTTAACAGTGATGTTGTTAAAGCCCCGAAAGTCAATACACGGGCGGAGAGTCTTATCCTTCTTACTAACAAAAAAAACCCTGCCCCCAGAGGCGAGGAAGATTCTCTGATAATGCCAGCAGCCAGGGAGTCATTGATATAAGACTCTATAGCCTCTCAGGTCGTGACAGGTTATACAAGCAAATTGAGGAAAACGTGGGAGCAGATCGATCGCACAATCACACAACGATGCGGTGGCAAGGATAGGGGTAAGGATAAGGATAACCGTAACAACAGTTCTCAGCAAGTGACTCTGCTTCCGTCTGGAGAGGCCTCAAACACCTCACTAACTACAAGCCTAAAACCCCCCACTCCATGAATGACCTCCGCCTGGCAGACGAGCTGAATGAGTTCTACTGCAGATTCGAAAGACAATGTCCTGATCCCATCCCCCACAGCTCCACCAACCTGCTGCAGTCCCCCGCCCCTCCCTCCCCCAGCCCATCAGGTGCTCACGCCTCTACATCTATATCACCTTCACCTCCCCCACCAGCAACGACCCTCTCTATTCTGGAGAGAGACGTTAACCGGCTCTTTAGAAGACAAAATCCCCGTAAGGCAGCCGGTCCGGACTCCGTCTCCCCTCACACCCTGAAGCATTGTGGTGACCAGCTGTCTCCGGTGTTCACTGACATCTTCAACACCTCCCTGGAGACATGCCACGTACCAGCCTGCTTCAAGGCCTCCACCATCATCCCTGTTGCCAAGAAGCCCAGGATCACAGGACTCAATGACTACAGGCCCGTCGCCCTGACCTCTGTAGTCATGAAGTCTTTTGAACGGCTAGTCCTGACCCACCTGAAGTCCCTCACCGACCGCCTGCAGTTCGCCTACAGAGCCAACAGGTCTGTGGACGATGCTGTCAACATGGCCCTCCACTACATCCTCCAGCATCTGGACTCCCCAGGAACCTACGCCAGGATCCTGTTTGTGGACTTCAGCTCTGCCTTCAAACCATCATCCCGTCTCTGCTGCAGGACAAACTCTCCCAGCTGCACGTGCCCGACTCCACCTGCAAGTGGATCACAGACTTCCTGTCTGACAGGAAGCAGCACGTGAAGCTGGGGAAACATGTCTCAGCCTCTCGGACCATCAGCACCGGTTCCCCCCAAGGCTGCGTTCTTTACCCTCTGCTCTTCTTCCTGTACACCAACAGCTGCACCTCCAGTCACCAGTCCGTCAAGCTCCTGAAGTTTGCGGATGACACCACCCTCATTGGACTGATCTCTGGTGGTGATGAGTCCGCCTACAGGTGGGAGTCTGACCATCTGGTGTCCTGGTGCAGTCAGAACAACCTGGAGCTCAACGCTCTAAAGACAGTGTTTGTGGTTGTGGATTTCCAGCGGAACAGAGCTCCACCTTCCCCCATCACCCTGTGTGACTCCCCCGTCACTATTGTGGATTCCTTCCGTTTCCTGGGCTCCATCATCACCCAGGACCTCAAGTGGGAGCTGAACTCAGCTTCATCACCAAGAAGGCTCAGCAGAGGTTGTTCTTCCTGAGGCAGCTGAAGAAATTCAACCTGCCAAAGACGATGATGGTCCATGGCCATCATGGAGTCCATCCTCTGCTCCTCCATCACCGTCTGGTACGCTGCAGCCACAGCCAAGGACAAGGGCAGGCTGCAGCGTGTCATTCACTCTGCAGAGAGGGTGATCGGCTGCAATCTGCCGTCCCTGCAGGACTTGTTCGCTTCCAGGTCTCTGAAGCGTGCTAAAAAGATCGTGGCCGACCCCTCTCACCCCGGACAAAAACTGTTTGTGCCCCTTCCATCTGGCAGGAGGCTGAGGTCGATCAGGACTAAGACCTCCCACCACACGAACAGTTTCTTCCCGTCGGCAGTCGCGCTCATCAACAGAGCCGGTCCCCCACTGACTGACTATAACATTCCACCGGTCACTCCCCTTCACACTGCACATGCCACTTTAACTGTAATTCATCACTTTGTCGTCACTCGTCACTTTGTTACTTGTTTGTTACTTGTTCGTTAGTGCACTTTATGCTTAATATTTTTCTTTTTAACTTTTTAAATATTTAAAATGTTAACTTTATTCCCTTGTTTTATACTAACCCATAGCCTTATTATACTAACCCATTGCATTAGCATTTCATTTTACTTTATTTTATTACTTGTGCACTGCTGTCTTGTCTGTCTACTGTCGTGCACTAACCGCCAAGAAAAATTCCTTGTATGTTTGGCATATTTTGGTAAATAAATGCTTCCTTCCTGATCCTGATCCTGACAATGTGGCGCACAGGGCCGGGTTGAGTCTGGAGGGAAGACTGGCCTCGGAGAGACCGCCAGGTAGGAATCCTCGAGCACTAGGGCAAAAACAGGAAAAGGTGAACAACGACAGCGTCTAATCCACAGCGAGCAGCCAGACGGCTTGAATACGTAGTTTTACCACTCTGACGACGGAACGATCTGGCGCTGAATGGCAGGAAGACCCGGGTTGATATGAGAGTCCCCTGATGGCTGATTGCCGTCAGCTGTTCCAGCCACACCCTTCGGGGATGAACTGGGGGAGACCACACCTCCTCGCAGAGACAGGGGAAAACACAAGCAAAGCAAACAAACACAGGGGGAGCTTCTGGACTGACAGCATGACAACATTTGATCGACCTAGTTGAACCACGTACGAGGAATAGGGCCTGGTCTCCCTCTTACATTATTTGACTAAATATTCACAGATAAACCTTAATTTCACCCTATTATGGTTAAACTGTGTAATTTATCCATTTTTACATGCATGCTGAACAGCACCAAATCTGTAACGATCATGCTTGGCTGTTGCTGTTTTGTTTCTGAGTCTTAGGTGAGGGCAGGGCAGGTTTCCTGGGAGTCTGGGGCGGATGCTGGATCACTCCTGCCATCACACCTGTTCTTCATCTACCCTCATCAGAACACCCTTTTGAAGGATCTGCAGAAGCTCCAGGCTTCGCCAGATTATATCACTTCCTGTGTGGTAATACGGCGCCCACGTATCTCTTCAGAGAGAACCCGCTTTCTCAGTGTGACATTTTGCCATTGTCTCTTCCAGTCTTTCTCCCGTTGCCGGAATCAGCTACACAGTTGGATCCTTTACTGCCTTCCACTTAACTGCCTGCCTGCTCGCACCACCGTGGACTCAAAGCCTCAGCATACAGCCAGCACCCTCCTCTCCTATCCGGATTCCCATCTAACACAGTAAGGACTACCGACATCACCATTGGATTTATCATTCCTCTTAACCCTCCTAACCATCTTGTCCTGCATTTAGTGCATCTCCTTTCCTGAGGTTCATCCTTCCCCCCCGAAGATCTACAACACCACTTGTACTCAAACATTGTTATCACTTCCACCACTGTCTACAGTGTCTGCATTTTGGGCCCTCACATCAAAGGGGACGTCTAGTTGAGCTAGCCGTGACAGCATAATCTGGCCAACAGGATGGAAGTTCTCCAGGGTGCACTATCCAATCCGGGAATCCTGCTCTGAGAACACAACAGGGCGCTGTGTTCTCTAAGGGAACAGCAGGGCGCCAACAACCGACGCCTCAATCAGGTCTTTGAGCTGTTGCAAGACATCCATGAACGCCTGTCTGTTCCCACCCAGACATTTCCCCTGTCATTTCACCTTGCCAGGCATCAGCCAGCCAGGCCACCACACCTGAGCCCATCTTTCGCGGCGACTCCTTCCCCACACCAGAGCGTTTCTCCGGAGACGTCAGCAAGTGTGGTGGTTTCTTACTCCAGTGTTCCCTAGCCTTCGCTTGTTCTCTCCTACATTGTGGCTCTGTTAGAAGGGAGAGCGCTAGAATGGGCGGATTCCGTTGAGCCCATGCAGGTGGGCGAGGCTCCCTCCAGAGAAGCGTTTTTGTCCCTTGAGAGCCAATGAATGTCTCTACTGTAGTTCCCAGAACCATTTCATTTCGCACTGCCCCATTGGGCCAAAAAGACAGAGCCCACCAGTAAAGGCAGGATTACTGGTGGGCAGTACCATTAAGGATAATCCTCGACTCACGCTTCCAGTGACTATTCAGATAAACACCACCACAGCTAGCTTAGTTTAGGTCGATTCTGGGTCAGAACAGAATCTTCTGGATCCCATTTTGGCTTCACAGCTCCATCTTCCGATGGAACAACTACCTTCACCCAGTAACTGCCCTTGACGTGGGTACTCTCTACCATCACTCACAAAACCGCTCCCATCTCTCTGATAGTTTCCGGGAACCACTGTGAATCGATTGAGTTTCTTCTGTTTCCTGGCTCAAGCACTCCTATGATCCTCGGGTTTCCCTGGCTTGCACTACACAACCCGCACATCCTCTGGTCAGGCCGTCGCATTGAAAGTTGGAGTCTTTTGTCTGTCTAACTGCTTTAGATCAGCACTTCAGTCTCCTCGCTCTCCTCCATCTGACATTACCATCTCCCCTGTAGATCTGTCGCTTGTTCCCACTGAATACCATGATCTAGGTTCAGTAAAGCTAAGGCCCTCTCTCTGCCCCCATCGCCTCTATGACTGCACCAGTGATTTATTGCAAGGAGCACCCCTACCTTCCAGCCTGTACAATCTGTCACGCCCCAAACGCGAGGCCATGGAACTTTACATTCGCGACTCACTGGCCGCTGGGATCATCAGACCATCCTCTTCCCCGGTCGGGTCTGGATTCTTCTTTGTTCAGAAAAAAGACAAATCACTGCGACCCTGCATTGACTACCGGGGTTTGAACCAGATCACTGTCAAGAATAAATATCTTCTGCCACTCATCTCTTCTGCTTTCAAACCTATACAGGGCGCCACCATATTCTCCAAACTCGACCTTCGCAACGCTTACCACCTGGTTCGTATTTGGGAGGGGAATGTGTGGAAGACTGCTTTTAACACACTACTGGGACATTTCGAACATCTAGTTATGTCCTTCTGGCTTACCAATGCACCAGCAATTGGTAAGATCCTTAGCCGACCTTAAGGAACATGTCCGTCGAGTTCTCCAACGACTCCTAGAGAACCGCCTGTTCATCAAGGCCGAGAAGTGCCACGTGCCTTCAGTGTCCTTCCTTGGCTACATTTTCAAGGGCAGGCAGGTGAAGACAGTCCCAGAAAAGATCAAGGCAGTGTCTGAGCGGCCCACTCCAACCAATCGTAAGCAGCTCCAACAATTTCTAGGCTTTGCCAACTTTTACCGTCGATTCATTCGCAATTACAGCATCATCGCTACACCATTGACTAAATTAACCTCTGTCAAGACAGTTTTTCCCTGGACTTCTGAAGTTGCCCAAGCCTTTCAGCCGTTGAAAGACAGGTTCACCTCTGCACACATTTTGATCCAGCCCAACCCCATTTGTCAGTTCAACTTGGAGGTGGATGCCTCGGATTCCGGGGTAGGCGCAGTATTGTCCCAGAGACCCGACCCCGAGGGGAAGTTACATCCATGCAACTTCTTCTCCCGAAAACTTTCGGCGGCTGAGCAGAATTATGATGTTGGGAACCGGGAGCTCCTGGCCATCAAGCTAGCATTGGAGGAGTGGAGGCACTGGCTGGAAAGCGCTAAACAGCACTTCATTGTATGGACTGACCACAAAAACCTCTCATCCATTCAAACAGCTAAGAGATTAAACTCCTGCAAGGCTCGTTGGCATGTCTTGTGTTTTTTGGAAGATTCGACTTCTCCATTTCCTGTCGCCCAGGTTCCCGAAATGTCAAGCCTGACGTCCTGTCTCGACAGTTTGCCCCTGAAGAGAAATCCACCGAGGCTGCTCGGATCTCCCCCTCGGCTTACATAGTAGGAGGTCTGACCTGACCAGATCCGTGAAGGGCTTGTTGTGGACCCTGACCCTGGTACAGGCCCCCCAGACCGCCGGTTCATCCCCTCTCCATCCCGCTCCGCAGTAATCCACTGGACCCATACCGCCAGATTCGCTAGTCATCCGGGCACGAACGAGTCACCGTCTGGTTTGTTACAACCCCCCAAGGTCCCCGGCCCTGGTCCCACATCTCTATAGATACCTTCTTCTGCATTATCTCAGTTGTGTTTTTCCCAAAAAGTTTTCCCTTAGGAAAGTTGATCAGGTGGTTTCCTGTTGAAACGTTCACCACCAATTCTGTGCTCTGTATTTGAACCCGTTTTTCTTTTTTCTTTTAGAATCTTTATTTAGTTGTTGTAATACCAATTATCATTTTTTTTTATAGATCTGTTGGTTTATGTCATAAAATGTCTTCTACAATCTGCTGGTTTGTGTAAAGGTTTTGTTTTAAATCTTTACATCCCAGCAATTATGAATTTATTCTTCTTAATTAAAAGCCAAACCGAATATACAATCTTTATGCCCTTTTATTTAAGTAAAATGCATAATTCAATTATATCCCAGATAAATATTTGCATTCAGGATTCATTTAACACTGTGTTCTTGAATTTGCTTGAGTTAATCCAAAAGAGGAGAAATTACCTTTTGTCCTTGTTGCCCCCTTTTTCGTACAGCAACCCCTCACATCTGCCCTCAAAATCCTTCATTGTTCCAACAAATATTTGTTTAGTCTTCTCTCGTTTTTGTTTTAGATAATGCCTGTGCAAGATAATGCCTGCATTTCTCATCTGTGACCTTCTGTAGAAACATTTCAGTGCATGTGACCAATTATTATTCTCTTAGACAGATTGAGGAGTTACATCATACATTTCTAAGATGGAACACAAAAGCTCCTTTGTGATCCTGTGATGATTACGTGTTCCTCAGAGTCATTGTTCCTGTGCTGCTCAGGTGAACGAGGCAGAGGAGGAGCGTTTCCACAGTGAGCAAGAGCACCAGCGCGTCACACAGCTCTGCCAGGAAGCTGAGGCTCGAGTCCAGACCCTCCAGAAAGCTCTAAAGAAGGTCATCCTGAAATCCAAGCCGTATTTTGAACTCAAGGCTCAATTCAATCACATTCTGGAGGTTTGTACCAGCAGCAGATACTCCACATGATTCATCAGCTTTTTCACTGATGTACTTTAAGTTTCAGCTGCCATGTTAAATCAGCAGAAGTTGTGCAAGGTAAAGGACGGGATGTACTTTAGACCCTATGCAGCAGGGGTACCCAACCCTTTTTTGCCTCGGAAAGAATCCGGTCTCTTCTGTAGTGCGGCCCGGTACCAAATGTCTTACGGACCTGTACCAGTCCGCGGCCCAGTGGTTAGTTTAACCATGACGATAGATAGACGTAAAAAATAAGAAGTTTGTCTTCGACTGACGTTGGTGGTTTGACTACAGTTTTTTGTAAGTCATATTCCCTTCAGTTGATATTAAAAATATAAATGACTCCGTTGGTTCACTTTTTTCAGGATCATAAGGCTAGAGTATTTCTGCTGGAGGAGCAAGTGGCGAAGGTAAAGACACGTTACTCTGTGGCCCTGCGGAACCTGGAGCTGATCAGCGAGCAGATCCACACACAGAGGGGGCGGATAAGGGCCACCGGGCGTCGTCCGTCAGTCTGCGGGGGTCGGAGCTCCCCTGTAGGTGCTGAGGCTGAGGTCCGAGCCAGTGTTGAGAATCGCACCAGGAGTTGCATCAGGAACAGCTGTGCAGGAGTCAGCGGAGTAGAGAACAACTGGGCGGACGGAGAGAAAACCAGGCTGTGGGTGGAGAGGCACAGAGAGAGTGGCTGGGGCCAGAGGGAGCAGCCGGTGGCAGAGCCTGCCGGCTCAGACTGCATGTCTCTCATCAGCCTGCAGGCCATTGCCTCTGACCTGGAGGAGTGTGACTCGGTGGAACACTTGGGAGACATGAGCGAGGCTGGGAGTGTTCTGAGTGAGGAGTGGGAGTGTGGCAGGAAGCCTAAACCAGAGCCAGTCACCAGACAGCAGTTGAC
Organism: Gasterosteus nipponicus; assembly: GCA_014132575.2. Taxonomy (NCBI): domain Eukaryota; kingdom Metazoa; phylum Chordata; class Actinopteri; order Perciformes; family Gasterosteidae; genus Gasterosteus; species Gasterosteus nipponicus. The sequence continues at coordinate 41,185 of BMAF01002842.1, read as the reverse complement.
TGACGAGTCCCAGCAGGAGAAGGGAGGCGTTACTAAAGAAAAGCAGAAGAGCTTCATCAAGGAGCACCACAGAAGTGTCAGTCTATAATAGGCTGTGGGTGAGTGGGGAGCACGGTTGTCCTCCAATCAGAGGGTTGTCGGTTCGATCCCAGGCTCTGCTAACCCGCATGTCGATGTGTCCTTGGGCAAGACACTTAAGACTACAGTGTATGAATGTTAGTTACTGATGGCAGGTGTCACTGTGTGTGGTTCTCCTGTCATCAGTGTATGAATGGGTGGCTTTGAGTGGTCGGAAGACTAGAAAAGCGCTATACAAGTACAGTCCATTTACAATAGTCACCAGGAGGGGAGGATCATAGTGATGACTTCTAATGAGTGATCACAGAGGACTTTAGAGAGGAAACAAATCCCTCTAACCGTGCGGCGGTATGCAAAATGGCAGGGAAATTTAAATGGAGATGCTGACACTGACGACACATGCTGCCCAGACGAGGCAGTTGGCAAGAGCAGGAAGGTTGGCAGGAACATGGGCCACACTGAGTATCTGGCAGCAATAAACAGAGAGCCGTCCTGCGGGAGCACTGACCTGCATTCCCTTGTGTACTCTGCAGTGGTTCATCACGTCTGTTGCTTTACACGCTGAACCGTGAACGCAATTGCATGAAACAAACAGCAAGAGGATGCAGGGTGTGTCTTCAGTGGTGGATAAATGTGCCTGTTTTAAAGTTTGATGGAACATTGATTTTGTTGGAGCATGGATGATCATTTATATTGGTCAATAGAACACTTGATTGATGGAAACTTTGGTTCTGAACCGTGTCTTTTACATCCCATGTTCTGTAAACCTGCATGTCACTGTTCACCTTTGCGTCTCTTCCAAAGAAGTCTGTACTTTTGTACCATTTTGTTGATGATAATGTTCAAAACTAGAAAGGCAACTTATAGCACTGTAATACATGTAAAACCTATTTTCGATAAACCTTACAAATACAAGTTAATGTACAGGCTGGTCCAAAAAAAATCCATCTCAATCATCATCATCACTTGTGACCTAACAGAAGTGTGTGGTGAGGTTTGTACCTGCACGGTATTTTCTTCAGTCTTCTTATTTTGCTGTGGTTCTGGGTGTCATACAAGAACATTTGGTTCTCCAGCCAATAAGAAGGATGTGCAGTCCATCCTCATTGCTTTTGTGCCGTTAAGCGTAAAAGTGGCGGAGAGGTGTTTTTTTTTTTTTTTTTCCAATGCCTTATCAGAGAGAGCGGAAAGGCCACAACAGGATGAAATGTGCTTTGTGCTGCATCCATTAAAAATCGGGCACCTTCCTGGAGCTTTGTGAGGAGGTGGGGTTGTGTTTATTTGTGCTTTGGGACATAAACGCAAAACAATCCCAAAATGTTCTGATTCACAGCATTTTTCTCAGTAACGCCGCCTCTCCCTCGCTTCTCTGAAGCCATGTGGCCGGATCTTCATACACTGCTCAAAAAATTAGGAACACCTTGAAAACACATCAGATCTCAATGTGAAAAAAAATATTTGAAATCTATACTGATTTGGACAGTCAATGTCAAGACGAGCAGGACAAAGACAGAGGAGCCTTTCATGGGAGTCAAGACGAGCAGGACAAAGACAGAGGAGTCTTTCGTGGAGGCTGCGGCTAATAATGTGTTTGACCCCTTTACCCGTACCTGTTCGAATCGCTTCCTGCAGATACTACAGGCCACGTGCTAGATCTGCTCTTTGTAACCTCTCCTCTCTCACCCGCCCCACTCATGTCCAATTTGGCTGCTGCGGCAAAACAAACGTGAAGAAATTTTCCTCCAAAGAACTGCTGTCGGGTGAGTCGAGTCTCTGTCACTGTCCTGTAACATAGGAATGTTATGAAATAAAGTATGATATTGATAAAATGGGTATATATGACAGTCAAAGTACAACTTTATGTGTGTCTTGGCCTTCTGTTTGTGTGTATGTACCATTACAATATAACATTTTAACCCTTAGTCCTGTTCATATTAAATACCTTCACAGTATGTGTGACCAAGAACAAGAATGATCTATTATTAAGTGCCTATACCAAATTGTAAACAACAGAAAGACGAATATGATGTCATTATTACTGATTTCATCTTTACTTTTCTACACTAATATTTCATGGAAATATACATGAGCAAAGAGGAGGTCAACATGAACTAGGATCAAGTAGAAGCAGAGTGTTATCCTTTTGGATCTGGTTTAAACACAGTTCAAAGATTGAGAAAAGACGAATATGATGTCATTATTACTGATTTCATCTTTACTTTTCTCAAAACCTATACACTAATATCTTATGGAAATATACATGAGCATAGAGGGGGTCAATGTGAACTAGAAAATGCATTTCCCGCTGATGCGTTGGAATGCTGAAAGCTGCCCCATAGGCTCCAATACAAATCTGCCGACATATTTCTCAAAAAATCCAGGAGGTACACGTTTTGTAAACTGCGACAGGAGCCGTATTTATTACCGGACAGACATAAAAACCACACGTTTGCGTTTGGTAGAGTCTTGGGTCTTGCAAAAACGTCTTATAGTTTTGCGCTAGAGGACCTATTAGGCAAGTGAAATAAGAGCAAAGTAGAAAAAATAACATATTTTGACTAATTTCCATGAGTTTCTTTGAAATAACATTTGGTAAGATGTAAACACAACCACCAAATATAATAAATTAAAACTTACCTGAGTTAGACAGACTTCTCTTGCAACAGGGTGACAAGGGGGGGATTCTACAAAGTGCACTTGGAATCTGCCCAGATTCCTTATTTCCACACCACTGTCAAAATCCGTGAACTCTTGAAATCCCAACTCGCTAGTCTTTTCTATAAATTGGCTTGTGCTGTGGACAATGTCAATTTTTCTTTTTGATTCTCTCTGCCATCCTTGAATGTGGTTGCAAGAACAGATTACTGTTGCTCATGTCTCCCTTTCTGTAAACAATAAACAAAGCCACGTTAAGTACAAATCTAAATATGATATTGACTAAATGTATTGATCTTTTACAGTTGCTACATTATGCCGACAGGAAGAGACCACGATAAAGCCAGACAAGGAAAGGTGATAACTTGGCTGAATTATTTTCAAGAAGAAAGAAAAACTGCCGCATTGGTTCTTCCTCAACCTCCCCGTTGGCCGTATGGTCGCCCCCAAACAAAAAGTTGTCTGAGAGATCCGTTACACACTAAAGTTAACATTACACACTGACATTAATGTTACACATATTCGCGCCACTTCTGACCAACAATGGATTCCATATAAAAAAATAGCTATCGTTAGCTAGACTTCACCAACCATGTGTGCTAGCTCGCGAATGCTAACGTGAACCAACTTTAAGATCTCAAGTCAGTTAATGTTAAATGAAAAAGCTAACGTTAGCAAGCTAACTCAACTGTAACCACAAACTCTGTTCTATCTCAGCTAACTAACGTTAGCTTAATATAGCTGATGATAGACTAATTTTTTCATCATCAAGCCACTGTTATAGTAATATAATAGAGGTGTAACGATTCATCCACTGAATCGATTAATCGATTTATATTCTTGCGATCCAACTGAATCGATCTGTGCTCAGCAAATCGGCATTCCGGACGACATATATCGATTACAAATCGATTGAAATGATACATAATCAATTTGTATCAATACTTGGAAACTGCACATTGGATTTAAGCACAAAAACTGTACACTGCATGAAAAGTGAGATTTTCGTCCCTGTAAACGCCCGGAAATCTCCCTAATTTCCATCATTTTGCAACCCGCGCACGTCGCGTTTGTCTGTGCCACAAATTGTCGGAAACGAACCATGGCGTAGGTGGAGAGCTGGCGGAGGTGCGAATGACCCTAATTAGCATATGAATGCAGCGAAACCGCGGGTGGCCGAGCGGGCATGAATATCCTTACTCCTTATTGGATGAAACCACAGCTTTCTAACAAATAAAATCACTCGTGATTGGCAGCAAAACCACACCTGGGCAGACCAGGCTTGAGTTTCCTTGCTCATGATTGGATGAAACCACAACTTTCAATCACTCGTGATTGGTTGGCGGATCTGTCGCTATTGGTCACCCGCCTCATTTTATTTATATATATTTATATGTTCATATTATGCTGTATATTCATTTCATTGTTATCCTATGTAGGCTACTACACTATTAGGATACCATCCAGGACATCAATGAATTTATAGAGAAAATGAAAATTTGCCACATGTTTATGCAAAGAAAGAGCTTTATTAACAACATACAAACAACAACCATATACAAAGTGAGGATCTACCCACACTTAAAGGCGGTTTAAAAAACTACAGCTCAGTAAACTGTCCGTTTTCCTCCTCGGGGTTGTAGACCGTCACTGGCGCTGTGTTTTCCGAGGCAGGTCGGTTGTGCAGGCGCCTCGTGTGTGTGCGTGTGGCTCTGTATTTCTGAGTCGCCTCTAACCGGGACTGGAAGCGACTCAGAAATGGCGGCAACCGTACAATCCACCCCGAGACCCCGCCAACAACGCCGTCCCCTCCGCCCGACGTGAGCTCCACGGTGGCGGATTTCCAGAGTTCCACCTCGTCATCAGCCAGCACTTTGTCTCGATTCCAGCAGCTGTAAAAACAACAATGAATCAGTACTGTGCGATGCGATGCGTACGGACACAACACATCTATCAATGCACCTGAAACAAGTCAGCAAATAAACTCTGACCGTCTTTCTTCTCGCTCGACTCCGCTGAATCGCCGCAGCTTCAGCCCGCAATGAGTGTTCGGCTGAACCTGAAGCTCCTGCGTCCGTCTCTGTCACGTCTCACAGGCGGCTGGAAAACAATTAAATGAGTGTGGTATGAATACAAAAGAAAATCAAACGCAAGTCACAGTAACATTTAACAAGGAAGGAGAAACCGTGTCACTTACACACAATGACGTCGTCTAAATCTGGACTTTTCCCGGAGCAAATATGAGGTCACCGCCTCATTATGAGGCGAGGTTAGTCTGTGAAAACAAAATGTAGTTATGATCGGTATCTATACGTATATATTCCCTTATACCGCAGAATGAAAGCATATTCTTTAAATCTGACCCATGCTCCGGTTCGTAGCACCTGTAGTTCGTCTCGTAGTTGTGAAGACGGCGCACCGCTTCCTGTAAACGACACGGCAAAGAAAATACACTTTAATAAAGCTGTTTCTGCTCACTTGTAAGGCTACTAGGCTACTCTTAGCTTAGCTTGAGGCTACGCTACTTTTAGCTTAGCTTGCAGTCATTGAACGTATTCTTACCGCTATCTTGGGATTGTGCGCCCGTCTCCTCTTCTTTGAGTCGGTTCCTCTCCTCCATGGACAGAAACCCGCAGAGTCCCGAACGCTCCAGTGGAGCGAACCGCTCGTTGATATCGGCAGTTTGTTGTTGGAGTTGACGAGACGATCCACTGAGAGCATTCAGCAGCTTCTTCTCGTCTGTCTGCGGACTGGCCGAAAGTTGGTGACCGCGGAGAGGAGTTGAAGGCGAGTTGAACGCGAGACGTCGTCCAGCCATTATTCACGAAGCAGCGAAAACCAAACAAAGGAACTGGAGATACAATTCTTCTGAATATACACGTGTTTGTTTGTATGCTCGTCTTGCAAGTACTGCTGTATCAGTCATGCCTATGACCTCACACGTGATTGGACGAGGAGTCTAAGGGTCCTCCAATCACATACGAGGTTATTGTTATATGGAAGGACCAGTATTTTAGGAAGACAAATGGTTGGGACTTTGAAACAGCTGATATGCTTTATGTAAAGCAGTGTTTTGGTGTCAGCAGAACGACTTTCCCTAGAAAACTGTACAGTGGTGCCTCTTTCTCCATTCCACCAGACACTCTTGAGTCTGACAGACATGCAATGTTGACAATGTATCATCAGATGTACCCTTGTGTCACTGAGGTTGAATGTTTTTCCATGACATGTAAACGGGTAACATATATGAATGTAACTTACTCAATCGATAGATGCAGAGCATAAAGGTCAGCATATGTTCATGCTAAGTGGTGTGGAAACACTAACAGTTTTGAGGAACCCGTCCTTGACCCTCTAGCAGAACTACGACCAGCCATTATGAAGCAGTCTATAGTTGTTAATGTTGTGTCAAAGGGTACGGCATTTAAACATGTTCTTGCAAGTTTCCTGGCTTCATCTCCACCCGGACAGACATTTTTATGGAAAGGCAATAGAAGTTTGGGGCTTGCAGGGAACAGACACGTCATACCCAGCATCATTTCTGCCAGTTGAGCGCATTGCTAGAAGATGTGTGGTTAATACATCCTCTGTGCATTTAAGTAAGAGAAAAGGTCACTGTAGTCCTGCCACTATGCACTGTAGTTGAGCTCTAGGAGACTGATCTCTGCAGACCCCTCATGCTGATTCAAATGTTGTTTGCATGGAATGCTCATTTTACCTTGATTAAAACAAATTTTTTTAAAGAAGTTATTTTGTGTATCTTTTTTACATAACATTTGCCATTGCTAATGGCGTACACAGTAATCTAGCATATTTGAATTAAATAAATCAATTCAAGCTAAAATGTAAGAGTCTATAATTAGAATACTGAGCCTGATCTATTTTACCTTTTAAAAAAATGTCACCTGTGCTAAAACTCCCTCTGCGACCCTGATTTGCATTTGTATAACTCACAGCATTGTCATTTACATGTCAAAGCCTCCCCTAGAATTAGGAGGAGGGGGGTCATGGGGGGGACAACTGCCAAGGAAGGCCCACATCAATTTCTGACAATTTACGGCAGTTTTCGGCGTTGCCCGCAAATTGCCGCAAACCTGAAATTCCACGACAATTTACAGTGCCGCATACTGCCGAAAATCCCACTTTTCATGCAGTGTCACGACCTTCTAGACATCCCACATCATCTAGAAAGTCACAGCCACCTGCACGGCGGAAAAGATCGTCCTATCCTTTGGCATTTGTAACAGAATGCAGAAAACCAGGGAAACGGCCATCAAACAACTCGGGAGCATGATCAAGCTGGATCCACAGGTCAACTTCTCCAAGAACCTGCCGGCAAAGGAGAAGCTACGGCTCTCCCACCTCAACTCCTAAATTGCGGGTCTGGGTGAGTGCATTCCCATACTACCCACAGCTGAGTTAAACACTATTGATAATAATGATAATATTCATTGGACGACTGAAACCGAAAAAAATATGCGGGCCCACTGGGCGGCTCATTTAAATGAATTATCCCCAGAAGCCTGCCGCCACAGGAACATCAATTTAACTCAAAATGTTAAATTTACGGCGGAACAAATTTCTCTTCTCGCACGAGGTTTAAATTTTATTCCCACCAAAGGGACTAATAAGGACATTCTCCCACAAACAAAATGTTACATCCAACAATATCATAGGATATTAAAATAGTTTGCTAGTGCACTTTGTTTAATATTTAACTTTTTAAATATTTTAAATTTTTAACTTTATTCTCTTGTTTTACACTAACCCATAGCCTTATTCGACTAACCCATTGCATTAGCATTTCATTTTATTACTTGTGCACTGCTGTCTTGCTGTCTATTGTTACACTGTCTACTGTCACGCACCAACCGCCAAGACAAATTCCTTGTATGTTTGACATATTTTGGCAATAAATGTTTCCTGATTCCTGAACAGCCCATTATGATGCAGCACCTCCAACAATCCACCTTCCCTTTATCAATAAGTCCACGTGGGTCCCACCACCGTCACCAATACCTCAGGAAATTAAGAATATCATCGAGGCGGACTTCACAACCAAATTTAAAATCCACACAGCACCCCCAAATTGCACCCGCATTGAAAATACTATGTAAAACTTACAAAACCCCTATATCTGGAAACAATTCCAATGATCAATAAAATAGTCAATACCCTGCAAGAAAAAAAGATTCATTAACAAAAAACAAAAATTTGAGGTGACTCCACACCCAGGCCCAGATATTTCTACATGCTTCCTAAAATTCATAAGGATCCTGCCAAGTGGAGCCTGCCAGATCAGATCCCTCCAGGCAGGCCCATAGTCTCTGACTGCAGCAGCGAGTCCTACCACACGGCGGAGAACTTAGATTACTTTTTAAACCCTCTTTCCACTATACACCACAGCTACATTAAGGATACTTTGTGGAGATAATTCGGACACTCAAGATTCCAGACTTTTCTGAAAGTCTTGAAATTGACAGCCTGTACACTAATATTGAGATCCAAGAGGGAATACAAGCGGTTAGAAATGCCTTCCAGGGGAACTATAATTTAAAGAGACCTGACAAGGAACTCATCCAACTCCTTGCAATTAATTTGACTAGAAACAACTTTCTATTTAACGAAGAATGGTTCCTACAAACGAAGGGCACTGCCATGGGGAAAAAGTTTGCCCAGGCGTATGCAAATATCTTCATGGCTGAATGGGAGGCTTCAGCCCTGCGTTAAAAAAATCGCTGCACTACTACAGGTATTAAGATGAGGTGTGGACCCACATTTTTGAAACATTTTAACCACTCCCAATACACACAGGGAGTCAATTAAAATTAAACCTACCAGCAGCCTCAACTCAGTAGATTTTCTGGATACCACCACTTTTAAAAGGTAAAAACTTTTCTTTCCTTTCCTTTCAAAGAAACAGACACGCATGTCCTGCTGTATAAGACCAGCTTCCATCCTAAGCATACCTATGCAGGCCTCATTGTCACAACTGCTCAGATTCCACAGAATCTGCACAGACCAGGACGATTTTTGGAAGGCGGTTAAAATCCTTTTCCGGCTGCTCAAAACAAGGAGGTACTCCAGTTCCTTCTGTAGGAGAGGCCTTAAAACCTTCCTTTAAAAGAAACCAATTTCACTTACTTCCAATATCCCACTCATTACCACGTACTCACCTTCAACTATGAACCTCTAACAATCAATTTAGAAACAATTTTATCAATGGCATTACAGGGTCGCTGATACTACAAAACCACAATATAATCCCGGCCTACAGAAGAAATAAAAATCTCCACCACTCTCTAAACCTAAACGTTGGTTCAACAACAGCACGGGAGAAGCGTTTCAGACGCTCAATCATGGTGACCCTGCCACGAAAAACTGCGTGTATGTTATCTCGTGCAAAAAATGTGCTCTAATGTATGTGGGTGAGACGGGGAATGCACTCGCCACCCGCATCACACAACACCGATACAACATCACCAAAAAGAAAAAGAAACAGCTACACCATTGGTGAAATATTTTCTACTTCTTGGATGGTCATCCCTGTCTGCTACAATAGTGCAGTGTGACGATAGGTGGACCATGACCCAGAAGAGGACGTGGATCTCCAAACTGGGAACAAAAGACCCACAAGGCCTAAATGAAAGTTGAGGACCTCGCAGCAGGGCCTGGTGATGGACAGCACATCAGGGGCGGTGTTGTCTCACACAGCACCTCCACCAAAACCCTAACCTAACCCTACGGGAACCCTAACCTTAACCACCACAAGCCAGTTATCCCTGTGGTAACTTTTCTGACACCTCCTGCTTAAAACCCAAAACGCCAGAAGGATCGTGAGGCTGCGCTTTCACGGTCTGTATTCATACTGAAAATCAAGATCAAGCAAGCTTTTGCCCTTCTGAGGTTTCTGTCCTCCCTGAGCTCGCCTTTGGACACCTGCGTTACCGTTTGACAGGTGTACCGCACCGTCTGAGCCAGGCGCTTGACACCATCATTACATTACATGTCATTTAGCGGACGCTTTTATCCAAACTCAGGAGAACAAGAAACAAGAAAGTGCAATTTCCTCAAATAAGCCAATTTACAATTTGCTATAGATGAGTGACGTTACAAGTACAATTTAAGTGCTACAATTTGTTAGTCTTTAGTCGAGGTAGAGTCTGAAGAGGCGTGTCTTTAGTTTGCGGCGGAAGATGTGAAGGCTCTCTGCGGTCCTGGTGTCTTCAGAGAGCTCGTTCCACCATTTCGGCGCAAGGACAGCGAAGGACAGCGAAGGACAGCGAAGAGTCGAGATCTAGTCGAGTGTTTTGCTCTCAGTGAGGGAGGGTTTAAGTTTATTAAAAGGCAGGAGTCATAAATAGCTGCCACTCCCCCCCTCGGCCTGTGCCTCGGGAAATATGAGTATTAACATGACTCGGAGGAGTCGCTTCATTTAAACAGAAATATTCCCCATTCAACAACCACGTTTCAGTAAGACAAAATACATCAACATGGTGATCTGATATTAGTTCATTTACTAAAACAGCTTTAGATTACATAGATCTGATATTCAAAAGAGCCCCTTTAATTCTCCTATTTTGTTTTGCCTTTACCTTAAACAACTGTGTCCGTGGGGCAGACAAGGTCCTCTATAGGGTTCATTATGCTGAGTGACTGCTCAGATCGAAGCGCAGAGAAGTGTGTAAGACTGCGACTCTGCTCCCTGGTCTGAACTCTGGGTCATGGATTAAGTCCACTAAGAAACTGGGTCAGGTTCTTAGAAAGAAGTTCCATCAGCTCCATCCAAAGTGGGATGGATGCCGTCCCTCCTAATCAGACCAGGCTCTCTCCAAAACGTCTTCCAGTGATCAACGAAGCCCACATTATTTACTGGGCACCACCTCGACAACCAGCGGCGGAATGACGACATGCGGCTGTACATGTCGTCACTGGTCAAGTTTGGGAGGGGGCCAGAGAAAACTACGGTGTCCGACATTGTTTTAGCGAATGTACACACCGATTCCACATTAACTTTAGTGACCTCCGAGCAACGTAATCGGGAGTCATTACCGCCCGACATGTATTACAATCTTACTGTATTTACGTTTATCCTTAGCCAGCAGTTTAAGATAAGACTCAATGTCGCCCGCTCTGGCCCCCCGGTATACATGTAACTATGGTCCCTGGTTTCGCTAACTTCACGTTCCTCAGAATGGAGCTACCTATCACCAGAGTTCTTCTCAGCGGGTGTGTCGCCGAGTGGGGAGAAGCGGTTTGAAAACGTGAAGTGGTTTGTGGTTAACCGTGTGCTTCGACTTAGACTTATGCTTACTCCGGACAGTCACCCAGCCTCCCGGCTGCTCGGGGGTTGCCGGGAGACGGCTAGCAGGAGCGAACGCTACATCTATGTGGCCCGCACCGGCTACGGGGGTGGGCTAGGTAACTACAGCGGCTAACGACTGAGCTTCCATCGTGCGGAGCCGTGCTTCAAGCTCACTAAGCCTCGCCTCCAATTTATCAAATATACTACACTTCTTACATGTACCATTATCCGTAAGGGAGGCAGAGGAATAGCTAAACATGTGACACACAGAGCAAGAAAGAGCAGGAGAGGTAGGGAGGGAAGACATCACCAGGTTAGCTGCTAAGCTAATGCTAACGCTAATAGAAGTAACGTTGACGCTAAACAACATTTAAGCAACTATTCGACGGAGCGAAAATTTGCTAGACGGTGAGGTTTTTAACAATGCCTCACATAGATAAGAATTCACTGTTTTGATGAAAAATATCACGCTACAGTCAACTCAGTATAGCTAGAGCTGTGAAAAGTTCGATGACATCAAACATGCTGGCAACAGGAAGTGACGCAACACGCTTACCGTCAGCTGATCCAGATTTACAAAGTTGAAAAAAATAAATTTCTACTCACATGTGAAACAGCTCCTCGGGGTGTCTCGGGGTGGATTGTACGGTCGCCGCCATTTCTATTTGAAATACAGAGCCACACACACTACGCGCCTGCACAACAGACCTGCCTCGGAGAACACGGCGCCAGTGACGGTCTACAACCCCGAGGAGGCAAACGGACAGTTTACTGAGCTGTAGTTTTTTAAAACGCCTTTAAGTGTGGGCAGATCCTCACTTTGTATATAGTTGTTTGTATGTTGTTAATAAAGCTCTTTCTTTGCATAAACATGTTCCTGGCAAATTCAATTCAAGTTCATTTTCTCTATACATTCATTGATGTCCTGGTTGGTATCCTAATAATAGTGTAGTAGCCTACATAGGATAACAATGAAATGAATATACAGCATAATAGGAATATATAAATATATATAAATAAAACGAGGCGGGTGACCAATAGCGACAGATCTGCCAACCAATCACGAGTGATTGAAAGTTGTGATTTCATCCAATCATGAGCAAGGAAACTCAAGCCTGGTCTGCCCAGGTGTGGTTTTACTGCCAATCACGAGTGATTTTACTTGTTAGAAAGTTGTGGTTTCATCCAATAAGGAGTAAGGATATTCAAGCCCGCTCGGCCACCCGCGGTTTCGCTGCATTCATATGCTAATTCGCGCCTCCGCCAGCTCTCCACCTACGTCATGGTTCGTTTCCGACAATTTGTGGCACAGACAAACGCGACGTGCGCGGGTTGCAAATTGTCGGAAATTAGGGAGATTTCCGGGCGTTTACGGGGACGAAAAGCTCACTTTTCCTGCAGTGGAATCTGGATTGCTAATTGGACACCAGGCATCCTAGAGGCCTGAACGAGGGATGAGGGCTGCGTAGTGCTGGACAGTACATCCATGGTCTTGTACGCATGACCATCACAAATTTCTAACTTCTAACCCATCAAGGATGGAAAATGATGCTTCTGGGGGATGTTTGGAAGCATATTCCACTTTTTTTTTTCTGGTATTACTGACCACCCTTTGGAACCATTTCCGGAAGAGGCTTCTCTACCTCAAACTCAAATCTGCACGGAATAGTTGCGGTGATCAGATGTCTGTTGGATGCAGGTGCCTTTTTCTCCACGACTAACAGCTGCGTTCATTCAGATTAATTATAAGAAGTTCCGAATCGGGAACGCCCACTTCCTGTTACACCTAGGGAGGATATAGACAAGTTTCCTGAGTGAAATAAGCGGGCCGCCATTGGCCTTTCACTCTGCCAACGACTTCCGGTTGTGTCTGCAAAGCACTTCCGGTTAGCGAGTTAGCGTCTTTTACGGTCTTTGGTTAGCGTGCAGAAAAAGTAAACTATGGATGTGTTACACGCCGACACGGCTCCGGGAGATATTGTGCTGTTCACGGTTGCAACAACTAGTGGCGATTGCTGAATGTTTGGTCGGAAGGAGAATGTTTCGACCATCAACCATCTACAAGTGAGTAAAATGCTATAGATTTGCACTCAAATACGGAAGGCTTATCATTCAAAGTCAACACAGTCTACTAATTATTACGCAGACGAATGTAACCCTAACCCTTTTCATAGAAAAAAAAAGTAAGTTAATACCTTTATCCATTCCGAAGCTATTAATAGATATGTCAGGGGTGCGCACTTTGACGCTCATCAGTCGACTTTGAAGGGTTAAAGCATGCTTTTAGTGCAGGCAGGCTAGAGGGGATTACTCTTTCTTTTTATTACTCTTCGTGTTCTGTTATATATTAACACACGGATACATACAAACATCTTAATACAGGCATAACATGGGCTAACGTACCTTCCAAAGCACGGCAGCTGCATGGCTACAGGTACAGCCTGCAGTCTCCACATCTCCTGTCTTGGTAACCAAAACCCAGGCGTTATGCGCTGAATTGTTAACGGACTGGCTTGGTTGAACATCGGCCGTTATATGCCCATATCGTGTAAAAGTACACAGCCCACTTTGTCGGAATGGAGGTACTGAAACGCCTCTGAGCTTTTCAGGTTATTAATTGCATTCCCATCCACCGCCATGGAATCAATAAAATAAGAAAAGATCTTGGATGTTGTGATGCTGGGCCATATCGACATGTCGTCCGGCCATGATGTTACCTTACTTGGATGCGGAATGGTCAAAACACAATTTTTAACAAGATTTTCGGTCGAATGTTGCCATTGCAAAGCCATTTTTACACCACTACTCAGCCTGCGCCGGAAGTTCTTGGCAGAAACAGGAAGTAAACCGGAAGTGCCCGGGAAACTTGTCTATAAGAACCTCCTCTACTGCTTTCATTTCATGATTCTCCTCTGAAGAAGGCACATCAGCTGAAACGTTAGTTCTTTTGCACTTATTTCCTTTAGTTTTAGTTTGGATCTTATCGACTCCACAGATTTTTTTTTAGAATTGTGCTCAGTCTCCCTTTAATGTGTTAATGAGGATAATTTGCCTATCACACTGAAAGCTTTCTGGTAGGGATGTTAAAACAGGCCCATAAACTCACCTCATTTATCAAACCTTCCTCCTGTGAGATGCTTCCAAATGTGCCTCGACCCCCTGACGCCGATGTTTCATTTTACTTCTCCTTTTCACCTCGCCAATGATAATTTCAACTTCACATTGAGTGAAGTTAAGTTTCTTCGTTTTCCTGTGTTTGTCGTGATTTTGCAATCGATTGAATATTAATTTGTGGAACGCCCACATATTAATATTCAGACTATATATGGGCAACTATGGGCGCTGCATTTAGAAGTGATTGTGATTTATTAAGGGGAAAACTGCGTAGGACGTGCGTGCGCACGGTTTTATAAGTCTGAATTTCTGTGCGTACGCACGTCCTACGTTTCATCTGTACGCCACTCCTGGAGCAGATCCTACGCAAGGTTTTATATATGAGGCCCCTGGATGGCTCAATTAAACTGGAAATAGGGGGACCTCGAGCGGTGGCTCAGGACCATTCAAACATTTTAAAATCTCTTTTACGTTCCTCCTCAGAAAGAGAAAAGGTGTCTTCTTGAGAGGGGCCTCTTTTATCCCGACCCCACTGGTGGTAGATTAAAACCTTTTACAAATATCAGACAATTAAAACTTTTAATCATTTCAAATACAATACTACATTTTCTCGCCAACCTTTTATTCATCCCACTATGTGGGAACCGGAGGACTTGATTTCAGAACCAATTTAAGTCACTCATCCAAACGGATATCCGTACGTTTAAAAGGCTTACTTTTATGGGCGAGACTAACTAACTTGTCAAATGGGGAAAGTGAGGCACTTTATAAACTTAAAAATAACCACAATATTTATTTGGGTAAAATCCTATAACGATCCGGAGACGTGGACGGTTGCGCATAATAAATACATATTATATATATATAATTAGTGTGAGTGAGAGATTTAAAAAAAAAAAAAAGAATTACATTTCATGCCATAAAAACAGGAGCAAACTAATTCATTTTTTTCCACTGAGCACACAACATTATTAAAACACCAAGGTTGTTTAAAAGTGTCTATGTCTCCAATGTGTTTATAAAACTGGAACTCTAGCCAGAGCCTGGCCCTGATGTTCACCAGCCACACTGCTCTGGCCTCCTGCCCCAGTCTGTCCTTTACTCTGGCCTTCCTACTTAAATAAATTGCCTTCCTAGCTTCCCCTGAAAGATAGTTGAAGAGCTGCCACTTTTCTTTTTCTGCTTTCCTGTAGGCAGCTCCCATGATAAAAATCTTTTCTGTAACAACCACATTAAAAAGACTAAAAACCAATGTTAAAAGAGAAGAAACTTGCAAGTTTCTTGCACTCTGTAAAAACATGAAATAGTCTCTCTGAGGTCACAGAAGGGGCATTTGCTCAGAACAGTGGGATTAATAACAAATAAAAGCGTTGGAGGCCAGCACCGTGTAAAATTCTCCACTGGAGGTCGGCAGTCCGTTTCTTAAGGGGAGGTTTGTATATAATCCTCCACTGTGGGCCCGGTCCAATTTGTCCCAGTCTGTTGGACCACACTGTGGGGAGCCTGTTGCACAGTCTGGACCGGTTTATGCTCTTCACACAGTTAAATACAGAGTCTTCTTGTCTGCTTCGTGCAATGTCAGCGCTTCGGGGCGTGTTGTGGCGAGCAGGGGGCCGGTGAGTTCCCCTAGTCCTGGGCTCAGGTAGATCTCTGGGAAGGGGTCTGCAGGGTCCGGCTCCACTTTTCTCTGGCTGTAGTCTGTGAGGAGGCTCCTTTCCTCCCCCGTCAGCCTCTGGTTCCACAGCTCCAGGAGCCTCCTCGCCATCCGGACGGAGTGCAGCCCCAGCAGAGAGCCCAGGGCCGGGGCGTCGCTCAGCGTCGGCCCCACTGCGTCCACCAGCTGTTGCAGGCACAGGACTCGTGCTTTCAGCAGCGCCCCCATCAGGCCTGGGGTACCACTGCTGCTGATGTCCAGCCTTGCTCTGTGGATCAAAGGTTCTCTCAACAACCAGTACAGAGAGACAGACTGTGGGCACCTTTTTTTTATGATTTAAAAACACCCTGATAAAACTGAGGTAGCCCATTTAACTTATGCCAGGTACCTTGAAGATATCTTTGGAGTCTGGGAACATTCAGAAGATGACTTCAGGGATTTCATCTCGGTACTTAACAATCACTCTTCGATCTCTGTAAAATACAATCTACACAGGGAGAAGATTGAATTTCTTGACACAGGGGTCTACATCATACCGGGGAGGGAAGATCCAGGCTTGGAACGATGGTCTTTAAGACCACCGACACCCATGCGCTGCTGCACAAATCCAGCTATCATCCGGGATTTGTGCAGCAGCGCTGGATGTTTGGTTGGCTACCAGGACCCTAATCCAGGCACTTCGGCGTAGGGGATTCAGCCAGACCTTCCTCTGCAACATCAACAAGGAGGTTAAATACGACTTTCAACGGGGAAGAGCAACTACTACAGGGGACCCTACTCACCATCTGGTCCCTTTTTTGTCTCCACCTTCTCCCCAGCCTCCAGGAGACTCACCTCACGAAGACACAGGACCACTTACAGCCATTGACTCATTTCGGCATACAGAAGGAATCAGAACCTTAAAGATATCCCAGTCCACGCCTCCCTAGGCAACAAAAAGAACAAATGATTTTTCCATATACTTTCAAAGTATAACTTTCATCCATACTTACCTGGACGCACTGGTCTTACAAAGCCCGATTCCACTAATATTATTTATTGTATACAATGCAAAGACTGCCAGGATGTATATTGGGCAGACAAAAAATACACTTCTGTCTAGACTCCAACAACATTTGTATTGCATACAAAAACAGAATAAAACCGCCTACCTGTATGAGCACTTTCTCAAACATGGCTCCAGAAACCTCCATCAGGGTCTTGGTGGACGGAAGGGCAACGCCTATATAGGGAAAGATTGTGGATTAAAAAATTCACTCAACACACAAAAACACTCTTGAGGCTTCATTTCTTCAGATTAATAATGGCATGTTTGTGCTGATTGGATTAATGTGTTCATGGAATCCTAGAGTTCTTTAGTTTTGGCTTAAGGAGTGTTAGAGTGACACAACCTCTGCCAAAAGCCCCATAGGCTCCAATACAAATCGGCCGACATATTTCTCAAAAAATCAAAGAGGTACACATTTTGTAAACTGCCACAGGAGCCGTATTTATGACCGGACAGACATAAAAATTCCATCGCTGCGTTCGGTAGAGTCTTGGGTCTCTCACAAACGTCTTATTTTTTAGATAGCTGTTATAGTTTTGCGCTAGTGGACACTTGTTTGAGGTGTGGATTCTGTGTAACTCGCTGTCCTGTCTCTGCCCTTTTCAGCAGCTCGTTAATGATCCCAGGTGCGCCATTGCCGTGGATACTCACACACACACGCTGCAGTATCTCTGTCTGTGACTCACAGCTGCTCCTATTACCTGATTAGTGGAGTCACATGACGCAGCTATGCTTTCTGTCAACAGACCAACATGATGAAGACACTCGCCCCCTCCTCCCCCCTGACCTCTTCTCACTGTTAATCACTCTCCACGACTAACAGTCTGTCTGTCTATTTCTCTTCCTCAGTACCTCACCCCCTCACCCTCCTTCCCACTATCTACAGTATCCCCCACCCAATCCAATCATTTTAAAATAAAAGCCCCATGGAGGGAATTCTTACTGTAATGTTTGTGATGAGGCCTATCAATTAATAACTTCTTAGTTTGAATAACAAACATTCTGTCTCCCAACCCCCCCTCACCCAATTCCATCATTTCTGGTGGTGCTCACGTACCATGCTGTGAATGGATCGGGTCCAGCTTACATCCAGGACATGGTCAAACCCTACATCCCAACCCGCACTCTCCGCTCTGCATCTGCAAAACTACTCGTCCCTCCCTCACTGAGAGCAAAACACTCGACTAGATCTCGACTCTTCGCTGTCCTTGCGGCGAAATGGTGGAACGAGCTCTCTGAAGACATCAGGACCGCAGAGAGCCTTCACATCTTCCGCCGCAAACTAAAGACACACCTCTTCAGACTCTACCTCGACTAAAGACTAACAAATTGTAGCACTTAAAATGTACTTGTAACGTCACTCATCTATAGCAAATTGTAAATTGGCTTATTTGAGGAAATTGCACTTTCTTGTTTCTTGTTCTCCTGAGTTTGTACCCTATGGTTGAATGCACTTATTGTACGTCGCTTTGGATAAAAGCGTCCGCTAAATGACATGTAATGTAATTTCAAAATAAAAGTCTCAATGATTATCTGTACCTTAACCATGAAGCTCAGAATGAAGCGGTTTCATTGAAATACGTATTGCTCTTTCAAATACTACAACCACTACGAATATTACTAGTACTTCTAGTAGTAGTACTAGTACTACTACTACAACTGATATTTCTACTATCATAACTAACACTTCTGCTAGTATTTCAAGTAGTACTACTCTTACAACTATAATAAAAAGTACTACCAGTATTTATACAGGCATTACTAACACAACTACTACTAATGTTACTACAAATACTATGACTAATAGTATTACAGCTGTTTCTACTGCTATTGATAATAACCCACCCCCTGCCCCCTCCTTCTCAACTCTGCCTCCCCCCCATAAAGAGATGCCTTCTCCATTCCTCACCCCCCCCTTTCTAACCCTTTTTTTCCCCCCAGCCCCCCTCAAAAAATGTCCTTCTCCCTCCCCAGTATTTTGAAGATGTGATTGTATAAAAATGTATGTAATATGAATGCCCGTTAAAATAGAAAAATGCAAAGGTTTAAATATTATACATTTAATGCGATAAAGAACAATTCATACACATGTAAACAATTAAATACAAAGGGGAATACCAATACAATTAAAAAAACAGACTAAATAACTAAGACATTTTGAACAGAACCACCTGGAACGTTAAACAGTAAAATATTCACAAACTGATCTTAATGGATGAAACCGTGTTTCCACTCATTGCAATGTGGACTTGTAGTGGAGGGTCAACAAGGTGATCCTCCACTGTCTTCCACCAGACCTCCGCAATGAGGACTGTCACGGTGCGGATCCTTGGGGGGGCGTACAGAGTCGGCACGACACAGCAGGTATAGAAGCAATATGTTTTTATTTTGGTTTCTTAATGCAGGATCGAGCTCTCCCGGCGTCTCGCTCTCTCCCTGTCGACTCTGCTACTGCATTTTAAAACCACAATACAAAACGTTAGTGCAATCGGCCCAGCTGAGGCCAATTGCCTCCACCTGGCTCCGTTCCCTGAGCCACTTCCTTCTCCGTACCCTCTGCAGCCGAGCCAAACCACGCCCGCCACCACAACGACCATACGGCCGTTGTGCAGGAGCATATTCAGGGTGCCTGGCTCACCCTCTACGTCCCATCACCCCGAGCACACCCACCGTGTCATCTAAGTGTAGCTCCTGTCGAGAGAAACACATACAGGTTTATTCTTCTTGCACCAATTACCTAAACATCCATTGTACTCCTTTTTAATGAATCCACTGTAGGCATTGCCTATTCATTTTAAATTTGCTCCATTGACCATATGTTTTTTATTGCCACTTATAAACTGTGTACATAGAATACATTTACGACATCCTTCCAGCAGACTTTGAAGATGTGATCATATAAAAATGTGTCCAAAAAATGACTTTTTGGATAATTTAATATGGATAAGATATACGAGACAGCAACAACCAAGTAGGCCTACCTCGACCGTTGAAAATGTCGTCGATTGGAGTTGGAACCCATAGTTAGTGGTGGAGGCTTTGAGATGGGACACTTTGATATGTGTCCCAATCTGAAGCTTCACTTTCTCTGCCGCTTCCCTCCAAAGGCACAACGGCACCCGGGTTTTCCCCTGTGAAGTCACATTAGATTTCAATTCAGCTTCTCTGTCACTCTCTCTTGTCTCTCTGTCTGTCTCTTATCTCTGTCTGTATCTATGTGTCTCTATCTCTCTGTCTCCCTCTGTCTGTCACTATCTCTCTCCATGTGTCTCTATATCTCTCCGTCTATGTCTTTCTTTCTTTCTTTGTGTTGCTTACCTGCTGCAGTGTAACATTGCGCAGCGGAAAGACCTCCCTTCCTTGGAGATCTGTTTGATTGTGGCCAGCTGGATTTGTGGGTTAATTCAACTTTTATACCATTATTCACAAATTCCTACAATTTGATGTAAAGTAAACTTCACTTACTTCGATAACTTCCCCCTCCACGGTCAGAAATCCCTTGGCGTTCCTGCAGGTGGCGAGGGGCGTCAGTGCCGAGAGGGGACGGATCAGGGCCTAAGCCTGCTCTTTTAATTCTTTAGTTACTTATTTGTGCACTTCTATTGTGTAGGGTGGAGAGTTCCCTCTCAGGGAATGACCCTTTATGAAGTAATTCCCACCCTCTTTAAATTTCCCCCCGAACTCTTCATAGGAAGCCAGTTTTGCAACAGACTCCCCATCTGAAACTGCGGCCAGAATTTTTTTTTTTGTCGTAACTGGCCTTGCACCTGCGGGATCAAAGTCCCAGGCCACCACCTTGCTCTGCTCCACCACCCCCACGACACACAGGTGGATCGGTGGGGGTCGGAAATAAGGGGTAGGGGGGCTTCGTCCACAGGAGAGCATGTAACGCCATTCTGAAATAATACAATAAACACAAAGTAAGGATAAATTAAAGAATAAGACAGCATTAAAAAAGTCTTCTCTTATATATTATCTTTAGCGTAATAGTGTATAACCTATTTAATGTCCTTTTTTAAGAGTGCCTTGAATTGACTTAAAACAGGAGTGATTAGAAATAACAAGATATATAACTATAGCAATATTTAAAATTATTATTTGTTAGCAATTTCATGTTTTTTGTAATTAAAATATATATGGGCTTAACTCTTGAGGTATTCTTAATAGTTTTCAAGTTATTATCACATTTGAAAGGAAAAACGTTTACCTTTCTCTTATCGCCTCGTAGGTTCAATGAAAATCTAAAATGTCAGCGAAAGTGTGAGGCTCACTAAAGCCTTTTGATCTCACCACTTCGGACATAGTAACCAGTGAGTGAAGGCTCGTCATTGGAGAGAAATGTGCAATGTGACAGTGATTGGCCGACAAACAACAACAACTTACACTCGCGGGTGAGATGAAAGCGCTCGGTGAGGCGCACATCCTCTCCGCAAACAATGGCTGATAACGCTTAGTATTTGTTCAACCTGATACAATTTGCAAGAGGTGACTCTTGCTGTTTTCTAATCAAGATTATGCAAAACATAAGATAAACTATACTTTATTGAGTGATATTAACCCTCCTCTCACATTCGTTTCTCCCACTTTACTTAAGTGTTCCATCTCTTTTAACTGCTCTTACATTAACACAAAAATCGTTACTCATCACATCATTTGGTATAACATCTTTTTAATTTAAGATGTAAACTATGATTTTTTACACTTTTCAGCTCACCCGTTTATATTCGTTTATTTACTGGATTCATATAATCTAGATGGTGACAGATGATGTTTTTATTAATAATCGAGCCAATCCCATTGAGCTTTCTGACTGAATTCCACTTTGTGCTTGGTGTAACATTGTATTGTTGCAGAAATAGTCATGATTTTCTTTTGCGTTAATTTCAGAGTGTCCCCTGAACACCTCAGTGAACACTACAACTGAACTAACTGCGCATGCGCACTCTTCCGTCCTGCCGTCTTCTCTTGTGAGCCGCTAACGGAGAATGATTTTAACGATATAAATACAATATAACGTTTTAAAAAGCCGTTGAGGTTAGTTTGTAACTCAGAGTTTATAACTACATGGATGAAAGTGAAATCTTACCCATGTATTGCATATGCTGACGCTTGCTTAATACTAGCATAGCAGCTATTGTGACTTTAGCATGTTAAGTTAACGTTACATATGAGTTGGGGGTATTCCACGTTTTTAGTTAACGTTAACTGGCGTTAGCTAGCTAACGTTACTTTATCAGTTGACGTGGCTAAAGCCAGTGCTAGCCGATATGCTAGTGTTAGCTAACAGTTAATGTCATGACGTCATGTCCACACCCAACGTGGCGCAAATTTCTTGCGCTATTGTAAAAGCGTAACATGACGCGTTTATAGGCTCTTCTTGTTCTTACTATATTGTAGCTTCTTTGTTCACATAGAGCTCTATGAGACATGGTATAGAACAAATTAAACTGTGTACGAACCATAATGGTGTAAATTATACTGACGCCGTATAACTTATTTTAGTGTTGGTGGAGCTGCTACAATGTTAGCTTAGGCTAGCACTGCTCCACCCAGGCTCCATTCAGAAAACGAGCATTTTAAAGTCCGTTGCTCTTCCGTCTGTCCGACAGAAGTAACAAAACATGAACAAAAAAATCGACATCATTCTGTTGTTATTTCAGCTTGTTATATATGTTGTTATATATATGTTGTATGTTTATTCTGGGTTCTTACTGCTGCACTGAACCAGTCGCCGTGATATATAGGCCTACAGTGATTACTTGTGATAGTGCAGCTCGATCGTCTCCCTGGCATATGTGGGCCTTCCACACCACGTAAAACGTAAAAATTGAGTTAATTTGTCCATAGCTGATTCCCTCCATGATGCCAAAACCCACAAATATTCCCACAGAGAATATCCAGCTCCTCCGGTCATGTTATGTGAGAGAGAGAGATGGTGATCGACTTCGGGAGGAAGACGACGGCTCCGCTACCGCTGAGGGTTCTGGGAGAGGAGGTGGCCATGGTCGAGGACTACAAGTACCTGGGTGTCTCCATCGACAACAGACTGAACTGGAAGACCAACATCAACGGCGTCGACAGGAAGGGGATGAGTCGACTCTTTTCCTGAGGAAGCTTCGATCCTTCCATGTGTGCAGCAAGATGTTGGAGATGTTCTATCAGTCTGTTGTGGCCTGTGCTTTGTACTTGGCCGTGGTCTGCTGGGGGAGCAGCATTGGAGCCAGTGACACCTACAGACTTAACAAACTTGTTAAGAAGGCCGGCTCCATCATTGGCTGCAAACAGGACAGCTTGGAAAAGCTGTTGGAGGGGAGGTCACTGAAGAAACTGTTATCCATATTGGATAATCCTGACCATCCCCTCCACCATCTGCTACAGGGACAGCGGAGCACGTTCTTCAACAGACTCCTTCAGCTCCGCTGTCACAAGGACTGATACAGGAGGTCATTCCTGCCCAGTGCAAGGCACTCTACAATAAATCATCCCAGGCTAAATAATGACAATAATAACCCTGTACTGCTTCTGCTTCCTCTTCCTCTTCTTCTTTTTCAAATTATTATTATTGTCTCTTTTGGAAGGTTATTCTTTTGTTTCAGTTTATTTTATTTAATAATTTAATATTTCTCTTATTATATTGTATATAATGTGTATCTTTTTATTATATTTTCTTCCCTGTACATGCTGCTGTGATACCAAAATTTCCCTCTTGAGGGATCAATAAAGTATCTTATCTATCTATGTAGTTACAGGAAGGAGTTACACATGAATGTCATGTCTTTTAAACCGCCAACACATTAGTAAAAACGTCAGTAGGAACAAGCTAATTTATAACATGAATACTGTTAATGCTCCTTAGGTCTTTAGTTTACCAGCATTTAGTAACATTTAAGGCGAGAATAGTGGTAAATATGATGAGCAAGAGGCTGGATATTATTATGATGTATATTGCATTTGAAATCCTGGCTTGTTTCTTTTAACCAAAGGCTACACACACAAACTAATGAAGACTTCTCAACCGTTGTCATGCATTGTTTAAGTCTTGATTTCCCATATGATGCTGGTAGTAATAAAGAGTAGTACTCGAATAGATAATATATTGAATAGAGTTTTGTTTTTTTGTGTTTGGCTTTAAGTTTTAACTCTCTTTTGTCATATTGTTTCCTCTGGCAGACAACAGAACATTAATCCATATCTGCATTTTGATTGGTAAGTATAGAAATGCTGTCATTAAATTGAAAATGTGAATCACTGTTTAGCATATGTAGATCTTTTTCGTCAAAAAAATGAGCTTCAATATGTATTTCTTTCTATTGTGGATGTATTGTTTTAGCCAGAAATCAGATCTATTCAATCAGAAAACATTAACATTTAAAAAGCTTGCATAATCTGTAACTGATGGTGGCAGCGTTAATCTTGTGTCCTATGCGATAGAGCCAGCTGCATTTCTTAAAGTCCTTGACAGGCAATAACACATATTGAAGGGATACGATTGCATGTTGTTGACAAGTCAGTATTACCTCACAGTCACACTCTCACTTCTATGTACATTTTAAATTAGACATTGATAATAAATAAGGAACCTGAAAGTACTGCAATAATGCAGTAATGCATTAGAGGCTTCTTAGTTGATTTAAACACTACATGGTTTAGGGCCAAAGTATATCACTGATATGCTTCCCCTACATAAGCCTACATAAGCTTTACTGCTGTTATTAGCGAGCTAAAGCTAGCTTGATCAGCTGGATGACGAGTAAACAGGAGACTTGTTACGTCCCTCACGTCAAAACGGGACAACGTGGACCGGGACCCCCCACGCTCGCACACTTTAGACCAGTGTTTTTCAACCTTTTTTGCGTCAAGGCACACTTAAGACACAGAAAGAATCTCACGGCACACCAACAACCGGAAATGATATGAAAATCAATCCCAAACATAGTTTCAGAATGAGCATAATATACTCTTAAGAAATCAGGGAAACGCGTGTTCTATTTGTTGTTTTTCATTAAACTTAACATCATCCTAATGCCAAGATGGCACAGGCTTTATGCCCAGGTATCTCTTAAGCCTAGTTTATGCTTCTGCGTTGTCCCTTGCGTCGCTTTTCACAACTCCGTGCGTGTGTCGAGCCACCAGGCAGCGATTGGTCCGCTAACTACGTCCTTTACGGAGTCTCACATTTCGGCTTTCATAGACCGATACCGCCATTATTAAAACGAAGAATGTTAACGAGAGAACGGATCAGATTTAAGAACTTCTGTCGGAAGAAATGCGTAAATATGATTCACGGAGGGAGATCGCCGCAAACGCCGGTTTGCCAGTCGAGAGGTGAACAAAGTTGTGGAGGAAAATACGGGACAAATGTGTCCGCGATGAAAAGCTGCAGTGGCGATGCACGGGGCAACAAACTCTATGATAAATAAACAAATAAATAAATAGACGTGACTCTCCAGGTCGTCTTCAACAAAAACACGTTACTCCACCTGTTGTTCTGGGGGTGAATTGCTCTGCAACACGCGCAAGACTTTTAAGAAGCATGAATTGAAACGAGTGCGTCGACGCAACGACGCAGACTCAAACGCAGAAGCATGCGCCGGCCTTAATCTTAATCTCACTTTTTTAAATTGTCGCCTCAGCAAATCTGCCTATTAATTACGCTGCGTAGCGCCACCCACAGGCAGAGGGGAGTATTGAGCCTTCATACCACCAACAGCGCGATGACACAAACATACAAGTTGGCTCTTTTTTTTTTTTTTTTTTTTCACGGCACACCTGGTTGAAAAACACTGGTTTAGTGTGTCTGGTAACTCATTTCTGTTTCCTTTGTATGGTTGGGCTTGACGAGCCATTCTTCCAGTTCGTGGGTCCTTCTTGTAGTCATCTGCATCGATCTTGGTGATATTAGAATGCAGCAGAGATAATGTTAATGAGTTGTGTGAATCAACCTGTTTATTAGTTGCAAAGATGTGTAGGACATCAGGGGGGACAAAGTGATGGTTCAGTGATGGTCTGTGACAACAAGGCTCTGTCTGCTTGAGACACTCATCTGACTTTCCTTTCACACGGATCCGGTTCAACATTTCTGCAAAGGTAACATCATCCTTCTGCCGCATAATCTCAGTCAGGGTGATTGTCTGAAAGTGTTCCTGCCATAGGTCAATCTCACATGGCTCGCACACACAGAGGGTCTTGGACTGGTGGTAGCTGATAAAAGTCTCCAACAGCTATTACTGACATTCCTCCAAAGGGTTTGGGACTACCTTTGATCTGTTTCAGTCTCGCATCCACATAAGCAAACAGGGTTTTTGACACCATGGACACTTTCAGCATTCAAGATTTCAGCATTTAAAAGTTATGATCGGACTTCATCCAGTTGGTTACCAAGTCCTTGAAATGGAGGTTTCAGAATTCGTGAAAGCTTGAGCAGAGAGTGCAGTGTTGACCTAATATATTAAAGGCTGCAGTTCCAGTGAAAGCTGTCAACAGGACCATGGGGTTTGATATGTCAACCTCCTCAGAATGGTTGGGCAGTTTGCACAGTATCTTAGATGCTTCTGAGTAGATGCATTTAATGAGATGTGACTTTCCTGTTCCAGCACCACCATTGATGTAAAAGAAAAACTGCTCAGGATTTAGGCCACAGACACGCTTTACACACCAGTCTCTAACTGCATAGAACACACATGCTTGTTTCTGGTTCAGGTTCTGATACATTTGCCGTAGCAGTGTGGGGTCAAAGGTCAGAGGCTCTCTGATTGCTCTGGCTTCTGTTGCAGCATTAGCTTGCAAAATATTTGGGGATTCTTTTCAGACTCTGAAGTTAAAAAAAAGTAATGTAAAAATTTTACATTACTTTTAAAAGTATCGAGTGAACCCCATGCAGGCTTAGCCTACACCACCTAACACAGAGGCGCCACTGGGTGGAGTTGAACCCGAGGCATCTGTCTGGGAGGCGGGAGTGCTAACCACTACACCACTGTACCGTGTCAACTGCTGCCGTTAGAATGTCTTATGACTCCAATTTAGAAAAAATTCGGATTTTTATTCAAAAGTAGGTTTTCTCACCATCGTGCACCTTCATATGACTAAAGATAGAATTTAATGACTTTTTGCAAAATATTTGGGGATTCTTTTCAGACGCGGAAGTTTAAAAAAAGTTTTTTCCATTACTTTTACAAGTATGGAGGGAACCCCATGCAGGCTTAGCCTACACCACCTAACACTGTGGCGCCACTGGGTGGAGTTGAACCCGAGGCATCTGTCTGGGAGGCGAGAGTGCTAACCACTACACCACTGTACCGTGTCAACTGCTGCCATTAGAATGTCTTATGACTCCAATTTAGAAAAAATTCAGATTTTTATTCAAAAGTACGTTTTCTCACCATCGTGCCCTTCATATGACTAAAGATAGAATTTCATGACTTTTTGCAAAATATTTGGGGATTCTTTTCAGACGCGGAAGTTTAAAAAATTCCATTACTTTTACAAGTATGGAGGGAACCCCATGCAGGCTTAGCCTACACCACCTAACACAGTGGCGCCACTGGGTGGAGTTGAACCCGAGGCATCTGTCTGGGAGGCGAGAGTGCTAACCACTACACCACTGTACCGTGTCAACTGCTGCCATTAGAATGTCTTATGACTCCAATTTAGAAAAAATTCGGATTTTTATTCAAAAGTAGGTTTTCTCACCATCGTGCCCCTTCATATGACTAAAGATAGAATTTAATGACTTTTTGACTTTTGCAAAATATTTGGGCATTCTTTTCAGACTCGGAAGTTTAAAAAAAAGTTTTTCCATTACTTTTACAAGTATGGAGGGAACCCCATGCAGGCTTAGCCTACACCACCTAACACTGTGGCGCCACTGGGTGGAGTTGAACCCGAGGCATCTGTCTGGGAGGCGAGAGTGCTAACCACTACACCACTGTACCGTGTCAACTGCTGCCATTAGAATGTCTTATGACTCCAATTTAGAAAAATTTCGGATTTTTATTCAAAAGTAGGTTTTCTCACCATCGTGCCCCTTCATATGACTAAAGATAGAATTTAATGACTTTTTGCAAAATATTTGGGGATTCTTTTCAGACTCGGAAGTTTAAAAAAAGTTTTTTCCATTACTTTTACAAGTATGGAGGGAACCCCATGCAGGCTTAGCCTACACCACCTAACACTGTGGCGCCACTGGGTGGAGTTGAACCCGAGGCATCTGTCTGGGAGGCGAGAGTGCTAACCACTACACCACTGTACCGTGTCAACTGCTGCCATTAGAATGTCTTATGACTCCAATTTAGAAAAACTCAGATTTTTATTCAAAAGTAGGTTTTCTCACCACCGTGCCCCTTCATATGACTAAATATAGAATTTAATGACTTTTTGCAAAATATTTGGGCATTCTTTTCAGACTCGGAAGTTTAAAAAAGTTTTTTCCATTACTTTTACAAGTATGGAGGGAACCCCATGCAGGCTTAGCCTACACCACCTAACACTGTGGCGCCACTGGGTGGAGTTGAACCCGAGGCATCTGTCTGGGAGGCGAGAGTGCTAACCACTACACCACTGTACCGTGTCAACTGCTGCCATTAGAATGTCTTATGACTCAAATTTAGAAAAAAATTCGGATTTTTATTCAAAAGTAGGTTTTCTCACCATCGTGCCCCTTCATATGACTAAAGATAGAATTTAATGACTTTTTGCAAAATATTTGGGGATTCTTTTCAGACTCGGAAGTTTAAAAAAACTTTTTCCATTACTTTTACAAGTATGGAGGAGAGAACCCCATGCAGGCTTAGCCTACACCACCTAACACTGTGGCGCCACTGGGTGGAGTTGAACCCGAGGCATCTGTCTGGGAGGCGAGAGTGCTAACCACTACACCACTGTACCGTGTCAACTGCTGCCATTAGAATGTCTTATGACTCCAATTTAGAAAAAATTCGGATTTTTATTCAAAAGTAGGTTTTCTCACCATCGTGCCCCTTCATATGACTAAAGATAGAATTTAATGACTTTTTGCAAAATATTTGGGGATTCTTTTCAGACTCGGAAGTTTAAAAAAAGTTTTTTCCATTACTTTTACAAGTATGGAGGGAACCCCATGCAGGCTTAGCCTACACCACCTAACACTGTGGCGCCACTGGGTGGAGTTGAACCCGAGGCATCTGTCTGGGAGGCGAGAGTGCTAACCACTACACCACTGTACCGTGTCAACTGCTACCATTAGAATGTCTTATGACTCCGATGTAGAAAAAATTCGGATTTTTATTCAAAAGTATGTTTTCTCACCATCGTGCCCCTTCATATGACTAAATATAGAATTTCATGACTTTTTGCAAAATATTTGGGCATTCTTTTCAGACGTGGAAGTTTAAAAAAATTTTTCCATTACTTTTACAAGTATGGAGGGAACCCCATGCAGGCTTAGCCTACACCACCTAACACTGTGGCGCCACTGGGTGGAGTTGAACCCGAGGCATCTGTCTGGGAGGCGAGAGTGCTAACCACTACACCACTGTACCGTGTCAACTGCTGCCATTAGAATGTCTTATGACTCCAATTTAGAAAAATTTCATTTTTATTCAAAAGTAAGTATGTTTTCTCACCATCGTGCCCCTTCATATGACTAAAGATAGAATTTAATGACTTTTTGCAAAATATTTGGGGATTCTTTTCAGACTCGGAAGTTTAAAAAAGGTTTTTTCCATTACTTTTACAAGTATGGAGGGAACCCCATGCAGGCTTAGCCTACACCACCTAACACTGTGGCGCCACTGGGTGGAGTGTGAACCCGAGGCATCTGTCTGGGAGGCGAGAGTGCTAACCACTACACCACTGTACCGTGTCAACTGCTGCCATTAGAATGTCTTATGACTCCAATTTAGAAAAATTCGGATTTTTATTCAAAAGTACGTTTTCTCACCATCGTGCCCCTTCATATGACTAAATATAGAATTTCATGACTTTTGCAAAATATTTGGGCATTCTTTTCAGACGTGGAAGTTTAAAAAAAAGTTTTTTCCATTACTTTTACAAGTATGGAGGGAACCCCATGCAGGCTTAGCCTACACCACCTAACACTGTGGCGCCACTGGGTGGAGTTGAACCCGAGGCATCTGTCTGGGAGGCGAGTGCTAACCACTACACCACTGTACCGTGTCAACTGCTGCCATTAGAATGTCTTATGACTCCAATTTAGAAAAAATTCAGATTTTTATTCAAAAGTAGGTTTTCTCACCATCGTGCCCCTTCATATGACTAAAGATAGAATTTAATGACTTTTTGCAAAAAATATTTGGGGATTCTTTTCAGACTCGGAAGTTTAAAAAAGTTTTTTCATTACTTTTACAAGTATGGAGGGAACCCCATGCAGGCTTAGCCTACACCACCTAACACAGAGGCGCCACTGGGTGGAGTTGAACCCGAGGCATCTGTCTGGGAGGCGAGAGTGCTAACCACTACACCACTGTACCGTGTCAACTGCTGCCATTAGAATGTCTTATGACTCAATTTAGAAAAATTCAGATTTTTATTCAAAAGTACGTTTTCTCACCATCGTGCCCCTTCATATGACTAAAGATAGAATTTAATGACTTTTTGCAAAATATTTGGGCATTCTTTTCAGACGTGGAAGTTTAAAAAAGGTTTTTCCCATTACTTTTACAAGTATGGAGGGAACCCCATGCAGGCTTAGCCTACACCACCTAACACTGTGGCGCCACTGGGTGGAGTTGAACCCGAGGCATCTGTCTGGGAGGCGAGAGTGCTAACCACTACACCACTGTACCGTGTCAACTGCTGCCATTAGAATGTCTTATGACTCCATTTAGAAAAAATTCGGATTTTTATTCAAAAGTATGTTTTCTCACCATCGTGCCCCTTCATATGACTAAAGATAGAATTTAATGACTTTTTGCAAAATATTTGGGGATTCTTTTCAGACTCGGAAGTTTAAAAAAGTTTTTCCATTACTTTTACAAGTATGGAGGGAACCCCATGCAGGCTTAGCCTACACCACCTAACACTGTGGCGCCACTGGGTGGAGTTGAACCCGAGGCATCTGTCTGGGAGGCGAGAGTGCTAACCACTACACCACTGTACCGTGTCAACTGCTGCCATTAGAATGTCTTATGACTCCAATTTAGAAAAAATTCAGATTTTTATTCAAAAGTAGGTTTTCACCATCGTGCCCCCTTCATATGACTAAAGATAGAATTTAATGACTTTTTTTGCAAAATATTTGGGCATTCTTTTCAGACTCGGAAGTTTAAAAAAAGTTTTTTCCATTACTTTTACAAGTATGGAGGGAACCCCATGCAGGCTTAGCCTACACCACCTAACACTGTGGCGCCACTGGGTGGAGTTGAACCCGAGGCATCTGTCTGGGAGGCGAGAGTGCTAACCACTACACCACTGTACCGTGTCAACTGCTGCCATTAGAATGTCTTATGACTCCAATTTAGAAAAATTCGGATTTTTATTCAAAAGTAGGTTTTCTCACCATCGTGCCCCTTCATATGACTAAAGATAGAATTTAATGACTTTTTGCAAAATATTTGGGCATTCTTTTCAGACTCGAAGTTTAAAAAATTACTTTTTTCCATTACTTTTACAAGTATGGAGGGAACCCCATGCAGGCTTAGCCTACACCACCTAACACTGTGGCGCCACTGGGTGGAGTTGAACCCGAGGCATCTGTCTGGGAGGCGAGAGTGCTAACCACTACACCACTGTACCGTGTCAACTGCTGCCATTAGAATGTCTTATGACTCCAATTTAGAAAAAAATCGGATTTTTATTCAAAGTAGGTTTTCTCACCATCGTGCCCCTTCATATGACTAAAAGATAGAATTTAATGACTTTTTGCAAAATATTTGGGCATTCTTTTCAGACTCGAAGTTTAAAAAAGTTTTTCCATTACTTTTACAAGTATGGAGGGAACCCCATGCAGGCTTAGCCTACACCACCTAACACTGTGGCGCCACTGGGTGGAGTTGAACCCGAGGCATCTGTCTGGGAGGCGAGAGTGCTAACCACTACACCACTCTACCGTGTCAACTGCTACCATTAGAATGTCTTATGACTCCGATGTAGAAAAAATTCGGATTTTTATTCAAAAGTATGTTTTCTCACCATCGTGCCCCTTCATATGACTAAATATAGAATTTCATGACTTTTTGCAAAATATTTGGGCATTCTTTTCAGACGTGGAAGTTTAAAAAAAGTTTTTTCCATTACTTTTACAAGTATGGAGGGAACCCCATGCAGGCTTAGCCTACACCACCTAATAATGTGGCGCCACTGGGTGGAGTTGAACCCGAGGCATCTGTCTGGGAGGCGAGAGTGCTAACCACTACACCACTGTACCGTGTCAACTGCTGCCATTAGAATGTCTTATGACTCCAATTTAGAAAAAATTCGGATTTTTATTCAAAAGTAGGTTTTCTCACCATCGTGCCCTTCATATGACTAAAGATAGAATTTAATGACTTTTTGCAAAATATTTGGGCATTCTTTTCAGACGTGGAAGTTTAAAAAAAGTTTTTTCCATTACTTTTACAAGTATGGAGGGAACCCCATGCAGGCTTAGCCTACACCACCTAACACTGTGGCGCCACTGGCACCTAACACTGTGGCGCCACTGGGTGGAGTTGAACCCGAGGCATCTGTCTGGGAGGCGAGAGTGCTAACCACTACACCACTGTACCGTGTCAACTGCTGCCATTAGAATGTCTTATGACTCCAATTTAGAAAAAATTCGGATTTTTATTCAAAAGTAGGTTTTCTCACCATCGTGCCCCTTCATATGACTAAATATAGAATTTAATGATGCAAAATATTTGGGGATTCTTTTCAGACTCGGAAGTTTAAAAAAAGTTTTTTCCATTACTTTTACAAGTATGGAGGGAACCCCATGCAGGCTTAGCCTACACCACCTAACACTGTGGCGCCACTGGGTGGAGTTGAACCCGAGGCATCTGTCTGGGAGGCGAGAGTGCTAACCACTACACCACTGTACCGTGTCAACTGCTGCCATTAGAATGTCTTATGACTCCAATTTAGAAAAAATTCGGATTTTTATTCAAAAGTACGTTTTCTCACCATCGTGCCCCTTCATATGACTAAAGATAGAATTTAATGACTTTTTGCAAAATATTTGGGGATTCTTTTCAGACTGGAAGTTTAAAAAGAGTTTTTTCCATTACTTTTACAAGTATGGAGGGAACCCCATGCAGGCTTAGCCTACACCACCTAACAAAGAGGTGCCACTGGGTGGAGTTGAACCCGAGGCATCTGTCTGGGAGGCGAGAGTGCTAACCACTACACCACTGTACCGTGTCAACTGCTGCCATTAGAATGTCTTATGACTCCAATTTAGAAAAAAATTCGGATTTTTATTCAAAAGTATGTTTTCTCACCATCGTGCCCCTTCATATGACTAAATATAGAATTTCATGACTTTTTGCAAAATATTTGGGCATTCTTTTCAGACGTGGAAGTTTAAAAAAGTTTTTCCATTACTTTTACAAGTATGGAGGGAACCCCATGCAGGCTTAGCCTACACCACCTAATAATGTGGCGCCACTGGGTGGAGTTGAACCCGAGGCATCTGTCTGGGAGGCGAGAGTGCTAACCACTACACCACTGTACCGTGTCAACTGCTGCCATTAGAATGTCTTATGACTCCAATTTAGAAAAAAAAATTCGGATTTTTATTCAAAAGTAGGTTTTCTCACCATCGTGCCCCTTCATATGACTAAAGATAGAATTTAATGACTTTTTGCAAAATATTTGGGCATTCTTTTCAGACGTGGAAGTTTAAAAAAAGTTTTTTCCATTACTTTTACAAGTATGGAGGGAACCCCATGCAGGCTTAGCCTACACCACCTAACACTGTGGCGCCACTGGGTGGAGTTGAACCCGAGGCATCTGTCTGGGAGGCGAGAGTGCTAACCACTACACCACTGTACCGTGTCAACTGCTGCCATTAGAATGTCTTATGACTCCAATTTAGAAAAAATTCGGATTTTTATTCAAAAGTAGGTTTTCTCACCATCGTGCCCCTTCATATGACTAAAGATAGAATTTAATGACTTTTTGCAAAATATTTGGGCATTCTTTTCAGACTCGGAAGTTTAAAAAAGTTTTTCATTACTTTTACAAGTATGGAGGGAACCCCATGCAGGCTTAGCCTACACCACCTAACACTGTGGCGCCACTGGGTGGAGTTGAACCCGAGGCATCTGTCTGGGAGGCGAGAGTGCTAACCACTACACCACTGTACCGTGTCAACTGCTGCCATTAGAATGTCTTATGACTCCGATTTAGAAAAAAATTATTTTTTTTTATTCAAAAGTACGTTTTCTCACCACCATCGTGCCCCTTCATATGACTAAAGATAGAATTTAATGACTTTTTGCAAAATATTTGGGCATTCTTTTCAGACGTGGAAGTTTAAAAAAAGTTTTTTCATTACTTTTACAAGTATGGAGGGAACCCCATGCAGGCTTAGCCTACACCACCTAACACAGTGGCGCCACTGGGTGGAGTTGAACCCGAGGCATCTGTCTGGGAGGCGAGAGTGCTAACCACTACACCACTGTACCGTGTCAACTGCTGCCATTAGAATGTCTTATGACTCCATTTAGAAAAAAAAAATCGGATTTTTATTCAAAAGTAGGTTTTCTCACCATCGTGCCCCTTCATATGACTAAAGATAGAATTTAATGACTTTTTGCAAAATATTTGGGCATTCTTTTCAGACGTGGAAGTTTAAAAAAAAAATTTTTCCATTACTTTTACAAGTATGGAGGGAACCCCATGCAGGCTTAGCCTACACCACCTAACACTGTGGCGCCACTGGGTGGAGTTGAACCCGAGGCATCTGTCTGGGAGGCGAGAGTGCTAACCACTACACCACTGTACCGTGTCAACTGCTGCCATTAGAATGTCTTATGACTCCGATTTAGAAAAAAAAAATCGGATTTTTATTCAAAAGTACGTTTTCTCACCATCGTGCCCCTTCATATGACTAAAGATAGAATTTAATGACTTTTTGCAAAATATTTGGGCATTCTTTTCAGACGTGGAAGTTTAAAAAAAGTTTTCATTACTTTTACAAGTATGGAGGGAACCCCATGCAGGCTTAGCCTACACCACCTAACAAAGAGGTGCCACTGGGTGGAGTTGAACCCGAGGCATCTGTCTGGGAGGCGAGAGTGCTAACCACTACACCACTGTACCGTGTCAACTGCTGCCATTAGAATGTCTTATGACTCCGATTTAGAAAAAAATCGGATTTTTATTCAAAAGTACGTTTTCTCACCATCGTGCCCCTTCATATGACTAAATATAGAATTTAATGACTTTTTGCAAAATATTTGGGGATTCTTTTCAGACTCGGAAGTTTAAAAAAAGTTTTTTCCATTACTTTTACAAGTATGGAGGGAACCCCATGCAGGCTTAGCCTACACCACCTAACAAAGAGGTGCCACTGGGTGGAGTTGAACCCGAGGCATCTGTCTGGGAGGCGAGAGTGCTAACCACTACACCACTGTACCGTGTCAACTGCTGCCATTAGAATGTCTTATGACTCCAATTTAGAAAAAAATTCGGATTTTTATTCAAAAGTATTTTTCTCACCATCGTGCCCCTTCATATGACTAAATATAGAATTTCATGACTTTTTGCAAAATATTTGGGCATTCTTTTCAGACTTTTCAGACGGAAGTTTAAAAAAGTTTTTCCATTACTTTTACAAGTATGGAGGGAACCCCATGCAGGCTTAGCCTACACCACCTAATAATGTGGCGCCACTGGGTGGAGTTGAACCCGAGGCATCTGTCTGGGAGGCGAGAGTGCTAACCACTACACCACTGTACCGTGTCAACTGCTGCCATTAGAATGTCTTATGACTCCAATTTAGAAAAAATTCGGATTTTTATTCAAAAGTAGGTTTTCTCACCACCGTGCCCCTTCATATGACTAAAGATAGAATTTAATGACTTTTTGCAAAATATTTGGGCATTCTTTTCAGACGTGGAAGTTTAAAAAAAATTTTTTCCATTACTTTTACAAGTATGGAGGGAACCCCATGCAGGCTTAGCCTACACCACCTAACACTGTGGCGCCACTGGGTGGAGTTGAACCCGAGGCATCTGTCTGGGAGGCGAGAGTGCTAACCACTACACCACTGTACCGTGTCAACTGCTGCCATTAGAATGTCTTATGACTCCAATTTAGAAAAATTCGGATTTTTATTCAAAAGTAGGTTTTCTCACCATCGTGCCCCTTCATATGACTAAAGATAGAATTTAATGACTTTTTGCAAAATATTTGGGCATTCTTTTCAGACGTGGAAGTTTAAAAAAAGTTTTTTCCATTACTTTTACAAGTATGGAGGAGGGAACCCCATGCAGGCTTAGCCTACACCACCTAACACTGTGGCGCCACTGGGTGGAGTTGAACCCGAGGCATCTGTCTGGGAGGCGAGAGTGCTAACCACTACACCACTGTACCGTGTCAACTGCTGCCATTAGAATGTCTTATGACTCCGATTTAGAAAAAAAAAATTCGGATTTTTATTCAAAAGTACGTTTTCTCACCATCGTGCCCCTTCATTTGACTAAAGATAGAATTTAATGACTTTTTGCAAAATATTTGGGCATTCTTTTCAGACGTGGAAGTTTAAAAAATTTTTTTTCCATTACTTTTACAAGTATGGAGGGAACCCCATGCAGGCTTAGCCTACACCACCTAACAAAGAGGCGCCACTGGGTGGAGTTGAACCCGAGGCATCTGTCTGGGAGGCGAGAGTGCTAACCACTACACCACTGTACCGTGTCAACTGCTGCCATTAGAATGTCTTATGACTCCAATTTAGAAAAAAATTCGGATTTTTATTCAAAAGTACGTTTTCTCACACATCGTGCCCCTTCATATGACTAAAGATAGAATTTAATGACTTTTTGCAAAATATTTGGGCATTCTTTTCAGACGTGAAGTTTAAAAAAAAAAGTTTTCCATTACTTTTACAAGTATGGAGGGAACCCCATGCAGGCTTAGCCTACACCACCTAACACAGAGGCGCCACTGGGTGGAGTTGAACCCGAGGCATCTGTCTGGGAGGCGAGAGTGCTAACCACTACACCACTGTACCGTGTCAACTGCTGCCATTAGAATGTCTTATGACTCCGATTTAGAAAAAAAATTCGGATTTTTATTCAAAAGTACGTTTTCTCACCATCGTGCCCCTTCATATGACTAAATATAGAATTTAATGACTTTTTGCAAAATATTTGGGGATTCTTTTCAGACGTGGAAGTTTAAAAAAGGTTTTTTCCATTACTTTTACAAGTATGGAGGGAACCCCATGCAGGCTTAGCCTACACCACCTAACAAAGAGGTGCCACTGGGTGGAGTTGAACCCGAGGCATCTGTCTGGGAGGCGAGAGTGCTAACCACTACACCACTGTACCGTGTCAACTGCTGCCATTAGAATGTCTTATGACTCCAATTTAGAAAAAATTCGGATTTTTATTCAAAAGTATGTTTTCTCACCATCGTGCCCCTTCATATGACTAAATATAGAATTTCATGACTTTTTGCAAAATATTTGGGCATTCTTTTCAGACGTGGAAGTTTAAAAAATTTTTCCATTACTTTTACAAGTATGGAGGGAACCCCATGCAGGCTTAGCCTACACCACCTAATAATGTGGCGCCACTGGGTGGAGTTGAACCCGAGGCATCTGTCTGGGAGGCGAGAGTGCTAACCACTACACCACTGTACCGTGTCAACTGCTGCCATTAGAATGTCTTATGACTCCAATTTAGAAAAAATTCGGATTTTTATTCAAAAGTAGGTTTTCTCACCATCGTGCCCCTTCATATGACTAAAGATAGAATTTAATGACTTTTTGCAAAATATTTGGGCATTCTTTTCAGACAGACCTCGGGAAGTTTAAAAAAGTTTTTTCATTACTTTTACAAGTATGGAGGGAACCCCATGCAGGCTTAGCCTACACCACCTAACACTGTGGCGCCACTGGGTGGAGTTGAACCCGAGGCATCTGTCTGGGAGGCGAGAGTGCTAACCACTACACCACTGTACCGTGTCAACTGCTGCCATTAGAATGTCTTATGACTCAATTTAGAAAAATTCGGATTTTTATTCAAAAGTAGGTTTTCTCACCATCGTGCCCCTTCATATGACTAAAGATAGAATTTAATGACTTTTTGCAAAATATTTGGGCATTCTTTTCAGACGGAAGTTTAAAAAAGTTTTTTCATTACTTTTACAAGTATGGAGGGAACCCCATGCAGGCTTAGCCTACACCACCTAACACTGTGGCGCCACTGGGTGGAGTTGAACCCGAGGCATCTGTCTGGGAGGCGAGAGTGCTAACCACTACACCACTGTACCGTGTCAACTGCTGCCATTAGAATGTTATGACTCCGATTTAGAAAAAATTCGGATTTTTATTCAAAAGTACGTTTTCTCACCATCGTGCCCCTTCATTTGACTAAAGATAGAATTTAATGACTTTTTGCAAAATATTTGGGCATTCTTTTCAGACGTGGAAGTTTAAAAAAGTTTTTCCATTACTTTTACAAGTATGGAGGGAACCCCATGCAGGCTTAGCCTACACCACCTAACACTGTGGCGCCACTGGGTGGAGTTGAACCCGAGGCATCTGTCTGGGAGGCGAGAGTGCTAACCACTACACCACTGTACCGTGTCAACTGCTGCCATTAGAATGTCTTATGACTCCGATTTAGAAAAAATTTGGATTTTTATTCAAAAGTACGTTTTCTCACCATCGTGCCCCTTCATTTGACTAAAGATAGAATTTAATGACTTTTTGCAAAATATTTGGGCATTCTTTTCAGACGTGGAAGTTTAAAAAAAGTTTTTTCCATTACTTTTACAAGTATGGAGGGAACCCCATGCAGGCTTAGCCTACACCACCTAACACTGTGGCGCCACTGGGTGGAGTTGAACCCGAGGCATCTGTCTGGGAGGCGAGAGTGCTAACCACTACACCACTGTACCGTGTCAACTGCTGCCATTAGAATGTCTTATGACTCCGATTTAGAAAAATTCGGATTTTTATTCAAAAGTACGTTTTCTCACCATCGTGCCCCTTCATATGACTAAAGATAGAATTTAATGACTTTTTGCAAAATATTTGGGCATTCTTTTCAGACGTGGAAGTTTAAAAAAGTTTTTCCATTACTTTTACAAGTATGGAGGGAACCCCATGCAGGCTTAGCCTACACCACCTAACACTGTGGCGCCACTGGGTGGAGTTGAACCCGAGGCATCTGTCTGGGAGGCGAGAGTGCTAACCACTACACCACTGTACCGTGTCAACTGCTGCCATTAGAATGTCTTATGACTCCGATTTAGAAAAATTCGGATTTTTATTCAAAAGTACGTTTTCACCACCATCGGCCTACCCCTTCATATGACTAAAGATAGAATTTAATGACTTTTTGCAAAATATTTGGGCCCCTTCATTGACTAAAGATAGAATTTAATGACTTTTTGCAAAATATTTGGGCATTCTTTTCAGACGTGGAAGTTTAAAAAAAGTTTTTTCCATTACTTTTACAAGTATGGAGGGAACCCCATGCAGGCTTAGCCTACACCACCTAACACTGTGGCGCCACTGGGTGGAGTTGAACCCGAGGCATCTGTCTGGGAGGCGAGAGTGCTAACCACTACACCACTGTACCGTGTCAACTGCTGCCATTAGAATGTCTTATGACTCCGATTTAGAAAAAATTTGGATTTTTATTCAAAAGTACGTTTTCTCACCATCGTGCCCCTTCATATGACTAAATATAGAATTTCATGACTTTTTGCAAAATATTTGGGGATTCTTTTCAGACTGGAAGTTTAAAAAAAGTTTTTTCCATTACTTTTACAAGTATGGAGGGAACCCCATGCAGGCTTAGCCTACACCACCTAACAAAGAGGTGCCACTGGGTGGAGTTGAACCCGAGGCATCTGTCTGGGAGGCGAGTGCTAACCACTACACCACTGTACCGTGTCAACTGCTGCCATTAGAATGTCTTATGACTCCAATTTAGAAAAAATTCGGATTTTTATTCAAAAGTAGGTTTTCTCACCATCGTGCCCCTTCATATGACTAAAGATAGAATTTAATGACTTTTTGCAAAATATTTGGGCATTCTTTTCAGACGTGGAAGTTTAAAAAAAGTTTTTTCCATTACTTTTACAAGTATGGAGGGAACCCCATGCAGGCTTAGCCTACACCACCTAACACTGTGGCGCCACTGGGTGGAGTTGAACCCGAGGCATCTGTCTGGGAGGCGAGAGTGCTAACCACTACACCACTGTACCGTGTCAACTGCTGCCATTAGAATGTCTTATGACTCCGATTTAGAAAAAATTTTTTTTATTCAAAAGTAGGTTTTCTCACCATCGTGCCCCTCATATGACTAAAGATAGAATTTCATGACTTTTTGCAAAATATTTGGGCATTCTTTTCAGACTTTTCAGACGGAGTTTAAAAAAGTTTTTCCATTACTTTTACAAGTATGGAGGGAACCCCATGCAGGCTTAGCCTACACCACCTAACACTGTGGCGCCACTGGGTGGAGTTGAACCCGAGGCATCTGTCTGGGAGGCGAGAGTGCTAACCACTACACCACTGTACCGTGTCAACTGCTGCCATTAGAATGTCTTATGACTCCGATTTAGAAAAAATTCGGATTTTTATTCAAAAGTAGGTTTTCTCACCATCGTGCCCCTTCATATGACTAAAGATAGAATTTAATGACTTTTTGCAAAATATTTGGGC
Source organism: Gasterosteus nipponicus (assembly GCA_014132575.2). Classification (NCBI taxonomy): domain Eukaryota; kingdom Metazoa; phylum Chordata; class Actinopteri; order Perciformes; family Gasterosteidae; genus Gasterosteus; species Gasterosteus nipponicus. Next base: position 507 of record BMAF01002842.1, on the reverse strand, counting down.
ATTCTTTTCAGACGTGGAAGTTTAAAAAAAGTTTTTTCCATTACTTTTACAAGTATGGAGGGAACCCCATGCAGGCTTAGCCTACACCACCTAACACTGTGGCGCCACTGGGTGGAGTTGAACCCGAGGCATCTGTCTGGGAGGCGAGAGTGCTAACCACTACACCACTGTACCGTGTCAACTGCTGCCATTAGAATGTCTTATGACTCCGATTTAGAAAAAATTTGGATTTTTATTCAAAAGTACGTTTTCTCACCATCGTGCCCCTTCATTTGACTAAAGATAGAATTTAATGACTTTTTGCAAAATATTTGGGGATTCTTTTCAGACTCGGAAGTTTAAAAAAAGTTTTTTCCATTACTTTTACAAGTATGGAGGGAACCCCATGCAGGCTTAGCCTACACCACCTAACAAAGAGGTGCCACTGGGTGGAGTTGAACCCGAGGCATCTGTCTGGGAGGCGAGAGTGCTAACCACTACACCACTGTACCGTGTCAACTGCTGCCA